>JAMKCH010032822.1:0-15969 GCA_023653785.1 Ophioderma brevispina
TGCTATGTGAGAGCACTCCGTGTACTTCTCATATTCTACAAAAAATGTAAACGGTGAGGACACCTTCTTGCATGTTTTGTAAGAATAAGTAATTACGCAATGTCATTGGTCCTGTACGCCTATCGTAGTTTTTAATTGACTAATCACAGAAGGGCACGCCAGTAGCGTCGCTTGGGTGTAATTTCTGGTGTTGGCCAAATCTTCACTGATATTGTTGGTTTCTTCAGGAAACGGCGGCGGACATTTTTCCGTCTCGCTCCTATAAATATGATTTGTATTTTTGTCGGTCGTGTCGTCAATAAACATCGTAGTTTTCCATAAGTACTGTCTTTAGGTCTTATTTGGTTCGTCCTCCAGTCTCACGCTAGTTTCATTCACACATTAGCTGGTTTGTACTGACCAACGTACCTGTAAGAAGAAAGCTAACTCGTCTGCATTTTGCGCGTAGTGGGCTTGCATTCTTACGATACTACCACATCCTTCACAGAGATGCATTGTTTGACGTGCAATTTAATGGAATAAATGCAAAATTAATTTTTTTTTGTCATTGTTACAAATTTTATTATGAAGTATAATATAACTTCATTAATAAATTTAATATACTGACTCTATTAGAGTCTCTGGCTTAAGACTATGGTCCCTCGGACTACGCCCATACATTACCCCCACCACCGCGTTCTACGTGCGTGCCATGCCAGTATCCACGCTTGCCACGATTTATTTGCGGGAAATGTAACTTAATACTTGATTTGATAGTAGCATATTTAGAGACAAAGGTAATGATTTTGGGCACAAGTGTAGAAGTATTATTGTCCGGTGGGCGTTATCATAGTCCGGGAACAATGGTGAACAATAGGGCAATCGATCAGTTGACTCTTCACGTAACATTAGTTTCACGCTTTATTCCGTTTATCGTCTATGGAGCCCGGAGCCTGGAGTCCCGGACTGTGGCTCCCCGCCGGACTATAATCTGCTTTCACACCCGTTATCTCTCTTTTTACCACGAATTGAAACCAGGCGATCCCATTGTTTTAAGTGGAGAAACGAGACCGGAGGTCGAGTTCTTCCACGCAAAATACTGGTGTCGCCGGTTTCAAATTCGTCGTAAAGAGAATACACCGGTGTCAAAATAAATTGTCCGTGGGCTGAGTGCCGCTAAACCACCCATAGCCATTGGTGCTCCATTGAGTGGCTGTCGCATCATTGTTTCAGCACTGTACCCAAATTGCTTCGTATACAAGGTCACGGATTATTCCGTAAATGTGATATGGTAGCTAGGACACCTTTCCATGGGGAACACTAAGTTCTTACCTACACAGTTTCCCAAACTCCTATACCTTATTTCGCGATTCTTAAACACTTGACCATCATTTATGGTCATCTTTAAAAAACCCAATTCACGATACTTTAACGGCTTAAAATTCAACAAGAAAGGACTGGGGGCCACCTACCACCCATGGCAAAAATGAACAACCCGTTGAACGCAACCTTCATATGCAACGAGGTGCAACGTTGGCAGGCGCGGGCGAACGTACCAAAACGCGTATGACGCGAGCGTTCAACCTAAAAATAACGTTATTACGCAGCGCGTACAACCTTGGTTCAATTGTCGAATGAAAACGGGCATCGGCCATGAATTGGCTCATATTTTCACAGCGTTTTTTTAAGAAATGCTACATTTACGGTGTCACTGACGGCGGTCCGGTAAGTACGTCTATCCTGTTTCTTAAATTGAAAAAAAAACGTTGGCGTAAATTGAAACAGCGTTTGAAAATTCTCAAGACTGGAATAATCAGCGAAAGGCATTGTGGACGAAAAGGGAGCGGCCCGCCGATTGCGGTGTTCACTTTTCCGTGTTTTTGAGAGCACCGAAGTACCCTACAAAAACGTTAAATTTTCTCGCTAGGGTCTATAGGTTCAGACCCAATTACGATCACATTCAAAAATCTCCTTTCGTCTTTTTCAGAGATATTTGAGATCAAGTTTCATTTTGCATGCATTCGCTATGACGGCTATAACGTAATCTCTCGTCCATTTACTAATTTAGATAATATCTTTCGGAGTCTGTGACACAGATACACACTTTCCGGAACCGCCGTAATTTACGGTTCACGGGTAATGTAGATCAGATAAGCATCAGAACTTCAATTTTTGAAGAAAGCATGAAACTTTGTACATGACTTCTATAGTATTCAGAATTTCCAGAATAAAAAAAAATAGACCCAAAATATACGCCCCGCCCCCTTTGTCCGCCATATTGAATTTCAAAATGGCACCAAAATCACAATTTTTAACATTCTTTTAATTCTAACAGCTAGAACCAAAATTGAGGTATAACTATACCTATGTTTTTTGATACCAATGACCTGTTGGTGTAATCAGAATTTTCCTTGTAGGCCGACATACTTTGATTTCAAGATGGCTGTATGACAATTTGAAATTGGCTGTCCAACTTTGCCATTTTTAGCCATATCTCCTGTTCTGGGCAAGAAGTTTTCTGACAAAGTTTCAGGTTTCTATATCTATGTTTTTTAATACAAGGAACTTTCATGATCATACAAAAAATTTTTTTCATTCATCAGATGGCTACCATAATTATAGTTCCAAGATGGCGCAAAGATTTTTAATTCAAAAATTTGATTAAAATACAGATTTCTAGTAGTTATGATGTCTCAAAAGAAAAGTGCAACCTTTTTAATAATTTAAAAAAAGTTATGGTTAATACAGATTTTCTAAGCAGTTTTTTTTGTATCATTTGGGGCCCGACCAGAAACCTCTATAAATACACATTTTACAAAGTTCGTTACCGTAAAACTATTATAGTCGACCGGCAGCGCGCACTAAATTTCGAGCGATTTACAGAGCTTAAGCGAGGTGATCGACAGGTGAATGGTACCTTAATACAATTTTGTTTCTCCAAATGGTAGCCTTGTTCAAGGCACTCTACCACTTCATTCGTTGGTTCACACGTCTGATACAAATGTATCATAAATCATATAGGCAGAAATCGTGCGAGAATTGGAACATATTCCCCCAAAAACTAAAGATATAGGAAAAGAAAAAAACATTGTGTGTGCGTGTCAAGGTCATGCAAGGTATGTATGAATCTAGTTTACATTGAAGAGGGAAATACACTGCGCTCTCGATAGCTACCTCCGCGAAATTACTTTGCACAGTATCCCACTGGCAGTCTCAGGCGGTGGAGGAAGGAAAGGGAAGGTAGGCTCAAGAGTATCCCCGTCTCGCACCGAGAGACTACCTATGACAGCTCTTGATTGTGCTCACTTCTACCGGCACACAGTGCTGTAGTAGCAACAGCTCCTCTTCGCTCTTGGGCTATATCCCTAACGCCCCTATGGAGTAAAATGACTAGCAACTGACTGATATCTCCGCCCAAAAGGGAGGTGGGTAGCGTGTTATTTTGTTGGAGATCTAGGAGCACTTTTCCCGTGAACACAAGCAGGGGTCCACTCCATGATTTTTTAAAAGTGGCAAAAAATGGCATTTAGGAATTACCTGTTTTGTTTTCCGAAGACCTCAGTTCCGCTTGGTACGACTTTAGGTTTCTCTGACCGTCACGCGACTAAGGCCAGATCTGAGAAAAAAACTGGGTGTGGGTCGTAAAGGCAAGGTTTTGGTTCTTTGTGGAAACCAGTCCGTTGGAGGATGGACACGCCATACTTGCCGCAAAGGACACTGTCACGAAAAACACCGCTTTCCTAGGTTCAAGAGACTGCTATATGGAGTTGCTGGACTTGCGCTTCTGCATTTTAGCCTCAGCCTTGCTGATTCTATGATATTCTGATGTTTAAAACCTCTTTGAATTTTAGGTATAAGGCTGCGCCATGTTAGGCGATCTTGGGCTAGGCTTTCTCAAATGTTCACGTCTATGCTGAAGCTCTTGAGCGAAGCTTCTTCTGTCCACCACGTGAACGATGTCTTCAGTTTCTTCACATAGAAGATTTTCTTGGGGAGACGGCAGTGAGGCATTCTGGTCACATGACCAGCCCATCTAAGCTGAGATTTCTTCAAGATGGCGTAGATACGCTGTACGCTGCATACCAGCGCGAGTGAGGATTCCATATATCTGGAACTTTTTCAAACAGGTCACAACTATAAAGGGGGATGGCAAGACAATAGCTGGTTTAGGACCATTGATTTTGTGTCTATTTGATTCTAGACTTCCAGAACTTAAACGGTAGATGGCCAAGGCAGCGCGGAGTTTTGCAATCTTTTTTGATTTCATCATCAATGAGCACATTACGGAACAAGGTGCTGCCCAAGTATGTGAACTGTCAACTGCTGTTAGCTTCTGATCTTTAACAGCGATAGATGGTTTCAGATATGGCTTCCCAAGAGCAGGTTGGTACATGACTTCAGTCTTCTTTGTGCTGATGGTCAAGCCAAAGTTGTCACAGGCAGCTGAGAACAGGTCCATGTTGTGCTGCATATTCACTCTGTGTGCCAGCATATAGGCCACAGTCTCAGCAAACAGGAAGTCACGGGGTTGATTCTGCGACTACTTTGTTTTGTATCTGAGCCTCTAGATTTAACAGTTTGCCATCATAGCGATAGTTGATAAATAATCCCCGGAAGTCTTGCAGAATGTTCTGACTCATAGATTGAAGAGTTTGGTGAGCTTCTCCTCCAGACAAGGTCCGCCGGCCTTGTATATTTCTGCAAGTATTGCATTAGGTCCAGGTACCTTACTACTTGGTAAAGGTTGGTGCATTTCTGGTTTCTTCAAGGGTAGGTTGTACAGCAAGAGAGGTATTAATATCTACCTGGGCAGTCTATTTATGGCCGCCTCATTTATTGACGAAGGACGGTTGAGGACCATATGGAAATGCTCTGCTGTCCATCTCCCAAGAAATTTCCTCTTTGTCAGTAGTATAAGTGACGTCCCCATTTGGTTTAGTGCCTCATAGAGTGCACTATGAGTGCGGCCATAGAACATTAATTTTTCTTGTCATGATGCCTCTGTATCTCTTTTGTTTTTTTTTAGGCCAGGCACCTAGAAAAAAAACCGCTTTCCTAGGTTCAGAGACGCTATATGGATTTGCTGGACTTGCACGCTTCTGCATTTTAGCCTCAGCCTTGCTGATTCTATGATATTCTGATTGTTTTCAAACACCATCTTTGAATTTGATAAGGCTGCGCCATGTGGGACGATCTTGGGCTAGGCTTTCTCAACTCTTCACGTTATGCTGAAGCTCTTGACGAAGCTATTATGTCCACACGTGAACGCGGTCTTCAGTTCTCCATAGAAGATTTTCTTGGGGAGACGGCAGCAGTGAGCATTTGGTCACATGCCCAGCCCATCTAAGCTGAGATTTCTTCAGATGGCCGTAGATACGCTGCATACCAGCGCGAGTGAGGATTTGCCATATATCTGGACTTTTTCCAACAGGTCACACTATAAAGGGGGATGGCCCAAGACAAAGCCTGGTAGACCATTGATTTGTCTAATTTGATTCCTAGACATTTCCAGAACTTAAACGTATATGGCCAAAGGCAGCGCGGAGTTTTGCCAATCTGTTGTTTGATTTCAGTCATTCAATGGACATTACGGCAACAAGTGCTGCCAAGTAGGTGAACTTGTCAACTGCTGTTAGCTTCTGATCTTTAACAGCGATAGATGGTTTCAGATAGGCTTCCAAAGAGCAGTTGGGACATGACTTTCAGTTCTCTTGTGGCTGATGGTTCAAGCCAAGTTGGCACAGGCAAGCTGAGAACAGGTCCATGGTGCTGCATCTCACTCGGGTGCCAGCATATAGGCCACATATCAGCAAACAAGAAGTCACGGGTTGATTTGCGACTACTTTGGTTTTATCCTTAAGCCGTCGTTGATTAAACAGTTTGCCATCATGCGATAGTTGATACTAATACCCGGAGTCTTGCAGCAATTGTCGTTGACTCATAGATGGAAGAGATTGGTGGCTTCTCCCCCAGACAAGGTCCGGCCGGCCTTGATATTCTGCAAGTATTGCATTAGGTCAGGTACCACTACTTGGTTAAAAGGTGGATGGCATTTCGGTTTTCTTCAAGGGTAGGTTGTTACAGCAAATGAGGTGTTAATATCTACCTGGGCAGTCTATTTATGGCTTGCACATTTATTGATGACAGAAGGACGGTTAGGACCATATTGAAATGCTCTGTCCATCTCCCAAAATTTCCTCTTTGTTCAGTAAGTATTCAAGTGACGTCCCTTTGGGGTTGAGGCTCATGAGAGTGACTTGAGTGCTCCATAGAACTTTGCTTTTTTCTTGTCAGGATGCATCTGTATTCTCTTTTGTTTTTTTTTTTAGCCAGGCATCTTTCATTATTCCACGTCTGACTAGACTGTTCTCCGGATATTACAAAAGGCTGCTTTCTTTGATGGTGTCTTTTGTCGGTTAGTAGATATATCTGTGAAAGGATGTTTCGTTATCAAGAGGTTCCTGACGTTCTTATCAAACCAGTCTTGATGTTTGCGTTTTGTGGTTCCAGTGTTTCCTGTGCCTGTAGGTTTATGTTGGATCTCTAAGAGATGTCCAGTCATCTTCAACTTTCCGAATAAGACACAAGGTTCCAGACGATGGTCTAGTGTGTCATCCAAAGTACTGGCGGACGCCTTCATTCTTCAATCCTGAGACATAAATGCAATTTTCTTGCCCTTCTTCTTCTTGCATATGAGGCGCAGCTAAATTTGCTGTAAGCGTTGAGCCAACTCACTGTTGATTGGTTGGGGGTTTTGAGAAATCTGTGTCCACCGGTGGCTAAAGGTAGGGCAACCATTGAGAATGTGATCCGCAATTCTTTGATGAGAACCACATTGGCAGGCTGGCGATGGCGCAGCCCCCATCGGTGCATGTTGGTGTTGAAGCGACGACTCCTGTGCGAACCGGTTTAAGGTGACCCATTCCTTGCGTGGGAGATTGCTGCCAGGTGGTAATTTTCTGTCCCTTAGGTGTAAAAGAGTTGATGATGGTCTTGGGGTATTCTAGCCAGGCAGTATTCATGTCTGTAAGATTTGACTGGTGAACTAGAGAGTTTAGCACGTGTCGCAGAAAGGTCGGCGAGAGCGTAGTCTCCGGCTACCGAGTTGGTGTGATCTTTGACATTGTTTTAGCAGCAGGTGCTTGTTGTCCACGCCGGGCCTTATTCACTATTTTGTGTCGTGTGGTGTTCTCTCCGAGTGCTGCAGTGCAAGCCTGAAAGCACTGGTAAAAACTCAGATGGAGTGGACGGAGCAAGCCAGTATTGGTTCTCAACGTCTCGTTGAGTACTCTGGCCAGCTTCTTTGTGTGAGAGCTGTTGCCCCATACTGGGGCAGCATATAACAGTGCTGTAGACAGAGCCAAGCGTGGTGCGTAGGGTCGTTGGCTGGCCCCCATGAAGATCCAGCAATTCGGCACAGGAAGTTATTCCTCGAAGATACCTTGTCGCATACGTACTAGAGGTGCTGACGGTAAGTAAGCTGCCGTCAAGCTTCACTCCCAGTAGGTTGGTGTAGGATGTATGGCAAGTGGCACTCCATTGAGGTTTGAATTTGAAGCGGGCGATGAGCCCTTTGGTGTTGAGGTGAAGCAGTAACGGTGCTTGCTTCGCTCAGCTTCAGTCTCCAGGTCTTGAAATATGCTGGCAAGGGCCCTGTCTGTAGTAAGTGTGATTTCTGTCCGTTGCTGTCCGAGTGGAGGAGGGCAAATCGTCGGCGTAGCATATTGTTCTATGATGTTGTTGAGGTAAAATCGCTGATATACAAGTTGAACAGCATAGGAACCCGTAAATCCTTGTGGTACTCCGTTTTCTCAGACTACGCAAGACGACTACTCCTGCCCATCAGGTCTTGAGAATAAAGCTACGGTTTGCAAGCATGTTACTATGATTGTACAAGTTGACGGTCCGGGATGGTCCTGGAGCTTGAGTGTCAGGCCTTGGTGCCACCTAGACGAAATACCTAAAAGAGATCGAAGCAAGTAAATCACTGTTGTTTGCAGCGTGCAGTGTCTGGTACGACATTATTATTTAATTCAACTATTCCCTCGCCTGGATCGAGAAGCAGTAATCTTATTCATACATTTCAATGTATAACCCCCAAGATTTGAGTGTGGCGGGCTATTTTAAAATCAATGATGCTCCACGTGGCGGGGTATTTGTCAAAACCCGCCTTGAACACATTTAGTACTCAATGACCTTTGCATATAAGCCATGGAAACCTTAAAATGACCCTATTTTGTACACTCATTTGTCGACTATGGGTAGAATTTGCTCAATTTTAAATGTATTAATGACATTCTTGGATATCTTCAAAATACACTGAGTTAACAAAATTGTAATTTTCTGTTTCAATATCAACAAAAATTGAAACCAATTTGGACCAGTTTATTTCTCAAACTGTTATTTTTTTACAGAAATAGGATCTAATTTGGATTTTATTTTAATTTTGACTTAAGTCTTATGATGAAGTTATTGATGACCTGGCCAAACCCATAAAGTGTCAATGTGAGCCGGTCCTAAGAACATTATATTCACGTTAGGTTCATTGAAGCACCAATTTAGTAAAATTGACTGATTCGCGGATACCTCGCTCATAAAAAAGTTAAGGTGTTATCACAGCGCCTCGTGCGGCCAAGTCCATTGCAAGCCGCAACAACCTGTTCGATACGCTCGACTGTTAACAATGGACTAAAGCTTTGCTTCCCATCTCTTTTAGGTATATTCGTCTCAGGTGTCCACACGGGTCGTATTCTGCAATACACTTCTAGTGCCAATCAGTGTATGTTGATTATCCATTGGTTTTTCTGCAATTATATCCTACGAATCAAGTCTCCAGTAAGGTTATCGGAGGCAGAGAGCACAATTATATAACCTGCACGCCAAAACAAAAGGTTCTAGATAACCTTGGCCACCCGAAACAAAAGAATCTTGATAATTTGTGCACTCTGGTCTTCTTGTGACTTCAGACAAACCTCTAGAAACAAGAGAATGATGCGTAAAATAATGCTCTGAACACAATGGATAATCAATATACAACAATTTACCACATGACCATCAGCAATCATTTAAAGGGTGGTTGCCAAAGCCAATCCTAATTGTGAAATGGCGTGCTTGAGTGGCCTTTCAATCTCCCAGTTTTCACTTACCTCTCTCTATAACAATATTTTTTTAAAATTCAAATGAAAACTATGGAGTTGATAAGGTGAGTTTTCTGATCAAATTGAAAACCGAATCTTTTACAATTGGGAATTGACATCTCTACCCATCACTTGAAAAACACATTTCTTTAAAAAAAATTAACCAAAAAATCTAGTTTATCAACCTGAAAAATAGGGTATTCCCTATGAAAACGTTTTTGGTATTTCAAAAAACTTGTTTATTAGTCGATTTTTTTTTCGAAAAAGTTATCATTGTTTAAAACTGAGTTGAACGAGGAGTAAATGATTGGACGTTGAAACCATGTTCTCAAAAACTATTTCAATAAAACTCAGTTCAAGTAAACACCTCAGTTTAAAAAAGTTACTTAAAGAATATATCATTTTAAGATTAGCAAATATAAATTCAAAAAATCTCGCACTAACTCAAAAGCAATTAGTACCTTGTCATTTTCAGTTCAAAAGATCACTGACAAACTAGATTATAACTTGGAGAGAACAGTAGGGTTTTATGAATGACAAACTTTCATCAATATTTATAGCTTTTCTCCGATAAACTAAGTTTCAATCAAAAAAAAAAGTTTTCATTCTACAACTAAAAATTTCAGTTTTGAAAACAAAGCTTTCAGTTAAATACTACGAATTCCGAAAAAATAATTAAACATTAATTATAACCAAAAAAATAGTGAACGAAGTATGAGGATTTACCCTGCCATACATGGCATAACTAATACCTACTGTTGCACGTAGAGACCCGCACCATCGAACAGTGGCCTAAGGCCAGGGGAGGGGGGCAGGGGGCAGAGGAATCTTGCCCCCCCTGAAAATTAGTGATTTCTGCAACATGTGTGTCAATACATCTAAAACAACATAGGCCTAACTATGATACTATACGAACAAATTTTAACGTATGCTAGATTGGCGGAGGATTTAGGGGCGCATAGGGTACCGGACGCATTGTAGATGGATAAAAATATTAGAAATTGACATGGTACGCACCCACGGGGGAAGGTACATTAAGTTGACACACCCCAGCTATTCAAAATTTGGGTTCAAACCATGCGAGCCGTAGCGAGGCGGAAAAAATTTGCCGCCCTGAAAATGTATGTGCCCCTCTGCCCCTGAAAAAAAGATGGTTACGACACTGCCACCGAACCGTGAGGCATTCCAAACCCTCAGGAAATCACAAAAACACGTGTTTTCTTGACATTTAACTGTTTACGTTCATTTGACAGGAGTTGCGCTACTCGAAAACCAAGACTAATTACTGGACAATAGCTCCCCCGTTATTCGTGTCCCAATACACCTTCCTACTGTTTGTAAAATGAGCCAGGCCTTGTTAATTGGGAGGGGGAGAGTGAGTCACTCATGCACGCCCTAATAGCTTTGTCAAAACCTTCAATGCTGTTGTTGACAGGAGAGTTGCGGCTACCGAAAACAAGACTATTACTGGACAATAGTTGTAACATGAGCCAGCCTTTTAATTGAGAGGGGGAGGGAGTCATCATGCAGCCATAATAGCTTTGTCAAAACCTTCAATGTGTTGTTTGGATACATAAATTGATTTACAATAAAAGGGATGAAGTTAGTATTCTGCAACCACATCCTTCAACATGCAGTTTATTCGTTGAGGCTGTGGAATTCATTTGAGTGGCCACAATAACAAATGATTGAACTACCCAATTTTATAGGCCGGGTGGACATGTGTGTACAAGACACACTAGTACTAGGCCTAAAAGCTCGGACCACATATACCTTTAATTGGAGAATATCCCCTAGCTGTACTAACTGGAGAGCAGCTCTGCTGGCAATATTGTTTGTTGGTTGCCACCTCTTGTGTATGCCACTTCGCAAGCTCAAAAGACCTCATTACTTGGTAAACAACCGGGTTGTAAAATGGGGATGTATAGTGTTGGAACCCATCAACAAACAATAATCCTTACAATCGCTTTTTGAATGAATCGATACAGGTGATTGAGTAAGAGGGCCGGTTGTTTTAATTCGTGAAGTATTTATTTTTCTAGGGTGAAATGTGAATTTTCTTAATTGTAACAAATATTATATTAATTACTTTATATTTGAAACTGATGCACGCTAAGTGGATGACGGAATTTAACTGAGATACCCACGGGATTGCCACCTTTGCTAGTAACTCAGCCCAATGGCAACAAATTGCAGCCTCACTGCAGACTCCACCCTGGGAATGGGCAACGAACCAAATTGCAGGTGTTCATGTCACCAATGTCTACAAGGCACCTAACCATCGGCTCCAAGCAGACTCTCTACAATTATGGTGCCACCCCGCATTTACGTTGGCGACTGTAACAGTATGCATTACCTGGTGTTACAGGAAAACCAACCCTGATGGAGCTACCTAGAGGACTGGGCCTCAAAATCTGGTGTACAACTTTTGCACGACCCCAAGCACCAGACACTTTCAACTCTGTAGGTGGGAATACGTCACAAACCCCGACCTGGCTTTTGCAAAAATGGACACCATCTCCATCACCGTTAAATAAACAAAGATGACTCATTTCTAAATTTAACATCTTGGGGAATCCCCATTCACCTCTCTAGTTATACAACGGTTGCATATCTCAACATGGAAATTCCACTTACTTCTCTAAAAAAAAATCTACTAAAAAACAGCCTTGTCTGATCACATATAGCACAAATGAGAATTCCCTATTCTCTTCTCAACGTAAACACGTTACTTTTCCCGTGAAAATCTTTTTAATGCACAAAATGGAGGCTAATACAACAATATGCTACGTGTCTGTCTGTGTCCGCGCCCTTTTTTTCGGAGGCAGGGGTCACGAAACTGTGGGGGTGTGCTTGGGCCGGCCATATGGTTAGCGAATAAGCGCCTCACAACTAGGGCAATCGCGAAAAACGTTTTCAAACCAGTAGTGCTTTAAACGCCAGGTACGCGAAACCCGGGGACCACCTAGTATAAGAGTTCAAGCAGGGCCGCTGAGAGTAAATTGCGGGCCCGGGGGGAACTTTGGAGTTAACGGGCCCCCTTTTAGAATTCTTTTCCCGAACCCCGTGGTGGAGAGAGATTGAGTTAGAGTGGCTGCGAAACGGCCATCGCGGGGTGTGGGAGCTTTTTGTATAAATGTAGTTGATCGATATAACTTATGGTGTTTTTGTTTGATTATACAATTTTGTTTATGGGACGGCCCAGGTGTGGGGTGCGGAGGGGATTGTCCCCCTCCCGCTTGAACGCGGAAGCCTTGCAATGTTCCCTTTCCAAAACACATTTTCTCATGAACATTTGATAGAAACAAATAGAAATTTGTGTTTCCACTTTTTAATGAGAGGGTATAATAAACGGTTTACAAGTAAAATATAGCTGATGGTTTGAGTTTTTTGTTTCAAATAATAATATAAGTGTTCATGGAGTTATGAAGTGGCCCGGGGTGGGTGCAGGCCGAAGCGCAGGAAACCCTTGCAATTAAATGTCCCTCAGTTCCAAAGTACTTTTTCTCCTGTATATTTGATAGAACATTTGAAATTGGTAGAAGTCCACTTTATCATCCATGACCACCATTTTAATCCAAAAAAATCTTGTTTTTGTGTAATTTCTTCAAAACAAGAGAGGGCCCTGACAAATAAAATTATTAACCGTATTTCGTGGGTTACTCGTATTAAGTAGGTATGCAGTCGAGGAGGGGGAACGGGCCCCCTGTATCCGCCAATGCTTCTCTTTCTATCGCTCTCTCTCTCCTCTTCCCTCCCTCTCCGTCTCTATCATCTATCTCTCTCCTCTCTCTCTCTCACTTTCTCTCCCTTTCTGACTTTGTCACAACGCAAGGGCTGAACTTTGTAACGGCCACCTAGGACCCCGGGCCCGGGGTCAATTACCCCTTGGACCCTCCCTCGCGGCGGGGTACTGAGTTCAAGTAAAGAATGCCGTAATAATAAGATAAGTAACCCACAACATTTCGGGCTTTACCCTTCATCAGGGTGGAGTTACAGTTTTGATTATAGCGGAATAGGAAAACATGGTTAAGAAAGATCACAAAACTACAGTTAGTTATACTCACCTGAACGACCAAAATTATGTTTGCAGACTTTTGCTGGTAACACTGACAAGAACACACCGCTGAGGAGCTTATTTCATCAGCCTATTCAAGCACGCTACCTGACGTTTATCCTTTAACTTGCATGCGTATGCTCAATGCGTTTCGAAGTCCTTGGAATGTGACGGTACTGGTGATTGATCGCAGATTAAACAGAGACTGTGCTGGGCCCATCTTGAGACCCTTGTCAGCGTCGCGTTAAAAAATTAATTAGCCAGCCTTTGACAAGACAATAAAAGGAAAAATACGCTCGCGTAATAATCCACTGCACGGCTCAAGCACATGCAAAAGGGAACTCCAGATGCCTGAGTGCTTGCTGTTGTTTTATTATTACACTTTGCATAGATCACAGAGGATTTTAAAAAAATCTAAGATTTAAATTTACCTGAAGCATTTTAAAAATGTTGACCCTGTAAGAAAATGATGTCCCCCATGAGAGAGTGCCAAGCTACCATAGCAACATATACGGAATAAACCGTTTGACTTGTATATTTATTAATCTTTCCCCTGGAGATGGCACCAGCACACAATATGTTGCAAAAAAAAAAACCCATGTGCGATTGCCGGATTCGAACCGGGACTTAGTATTTACATGCACGAAGCTCTTCCGCACTGAAGCTCCTTGTCTAACTGGAGACCAAGATCTTAAAAATTTCAACCGTGAACTTGTAGACGAGGACATTTGGGTACACTGCTGAAACAAATGATGGAGACAACATCAATGGAGAACACAATAGACAGATGGGTTGCAGTGGCGTACAGGCCGTGCCCGCTATGAGGGGGCAAATTCCCGGTTTTTGGAAATTTTCCCTCTTAGGGAAAAAAACCGGCTGATTTAGGCTGGATTTTTGCCAATTTTTTCCCGGTCAAGTGTAGGGGGGGGGGGGGGAACTGACCCACCCAGTCCTGTTACGCACAGGATGGGTGGTAAGACACTCAGTCACTACGGACACGTAAAATATATGACACCTGTACAAAAATATGTCATCTTTTGACCTAATTTGACCGATACCTTGTTAATTAGCATCCCACTAGGGTACATCAGCATTACTTTCTACTCCTTTGGAACTGGACTTTGTGACATTTAAAACATTTTTAGGGAATTTAGTTCCCCTTAGTGACCTGTGCCCCCATAACTCAAATTGCCCAAGGATGGTGGCACCCGTGGATTCGTTCCATTAAACATCCTGGTTTAAATTTTGCAATTTAAAAAGGCATGTTAGTAGACTTTGCAAGTTATATCGACGATTTAAAAGCAGGTTTTAGTGCGAGAAGTAGACCTGTACTTCAACACCTCACCCACTATTGCATCATTTTAATTTCTTTGTAACTCTTTTGAACTTCTTCAAATACAAATAAAGGACACAGGCCTACACACCAATTTCAACAAAACAAAATACTAAAGCCTTTATATTTCAGGTTATGCGGGTACAGATGTGTAAGACGGGCAGCAGGACTATATCCGAAGGGTTTTTTAGGTTTTGGTCCGAAGGAGCATTGGATCCGAAGGTAAATATATTGGAAGGTTTTTTTAATCCGAAGGGTCGTTTCTCCGAACGGTCGTTTCTCCGAAGGGGGTGAAGGTAATTTGTTCGAAGGGGCATTTGTCCGAATGGGCATTGATCCGAAAATAAGTAATGTTATTTTCTCCGAAAGATTTTTACTCCGAAGGGGACGTTGTCCGAAAAACGTACTTTTAAAAGGGTTTTGTTCCGAAAGGGGTTATGTTCCGAAGGGTGTTTGTCCGATAAAAGAAATAAAGATTATTCTCCGAAAAGGGTCGTTTGTCCGAATTTTCGGACCTAAGCCCCTCGGACCAATTTCCCTCATTATAATTTGGACTAAACGGACCTTAGGATAAAAAAACCTTTCGGAACAAACCAGAGACTATATTATAGGATGAGAGTATTTGTGTTTCATCACCCTATCAAAAGAAACTGATGTTGAAAATATAACTTTTCAAAATACCATGAGATCCATTCTAATCTCGATATTCTTTCTCTTATCGTGTCCAAACACTGTTGTTCTCAAAATAATGATCCAGCCAGAGATGAGTGCAAACATCTGGCTGCTTCCTGAATTCCGCAAGTCCTTGTTTGTTCTGTTGCTCCAGCAATGGGCAGACCAAGAGATGTCCATTGTCTGTGCGGTGCTTGTTCCATCCACCACAGGTTAGTGTCCTGAGCTGTTTCCAGGTAGCCCCACTTTCTGCAAGGGACACCTTAGATCGGCCAATCTGTTGAGGCATCGCCAATTCAGCCCATGAGGCGTCAGCTCCAGGTAGTAGATGTCACCAGATTCAATACCAATAGATATTACTTGGTGATGGCAAGTATTTCTTTCCACAAAGGCGACTCTCTTAAGCTCCTTCAAGAGACTGTTTCAAGAGGTTGGACTTGGTTTAAGAAACCTCTCTGGATTTGAGGCGATTGGCAGCAGGTACCTGTCCAGACTTAGGGTGTTTCACATTAGATACTGGGAGATCTTGGCATGGGTGATCTTTTCCATTACAGGGCAAGCATACTCTGACATGAGTAGCACAGGGCAAGTGCAGTCGATCTTAGGGTATGGGGAACACCCCATCGTATGCCAGTGAGTTTGTTCAAGATGTTCAGTGCGTGAACTGTGATATGGCCTCCATTTTTTGATTAAAATTTTAAAAATATTATTTTCTCAATTTTATTTGAGAAGAAGATTTCTCACGGGAAAAGTATTTTGTTTACTATAAAAGAGAGAAAGGGGAATACCCC
>JAMKCH010032823.1:0-16546 GCA_023653785.1 Ophioderma brevispina
CAGAGGTAGATCTTCAAAGTGATCAGGATGATATCATTAGCACAATTTCTCCTTGTGCTATAGGAAAGCAAGCTGGTGTTCACAGTGAGGCTGATGAGTTTACCACTGTTAAATCTTGCCATCCAACACCTGAAACAATGAAAAGCTGCATTGCCTGTGATTCAAGCATCCAACCAGATTGCAAAAGTACTGGAAATATTGTGGAGGCTATCACTGCAACATCAACTACCGCACATGAGCTACTGTTAACAAGCAAAACCCAGTCAGATTCAGATGGACAAAGTCTCAATACAGATCCGGTTGGACAAAGTCCCAATACAGATCCTGATGAACAAAGTCCTAATACAGATCCGGATGGACAAAATCCCAACGCAGATCATACAGTGCAACCGGCGTTTGAGGAGGATGACAGCATACATGAATTCCAGCTCCTCGATATGGACATGGAGAAAGTTGACACTACAGAACCTGTATTCAATACAGAGGCAGTAGAAATAAAGAAGCCTTCAGTGGACAGTAAGGCAGTAGAACCAAACCTGTCTTCCCTGGAGGAAATGGAGGCAAACCAAAAGAAACTCGCAATAAGGTTTAATGCAATAGGACCAAAAACACCTGTGATGAGCCCGGAGGCAGAAGATCCAAAGAAACATTTGGTAGCCAAAAAGGCAGAAGATGCAGAGAAACCTGAATTGGACGAGGAGGAAACAAAACCAAAGAAACCTGAAATAGACAAGGAAGTAGCCAAATCAAAGAAACCTACAGTGGACATGGAGGCAGTAGGATCAAAGGAACCTGAAGTAGTTATGGAGACAACAGAGGTAGATCTTCAAAGTGATCAGGATGCTACCATGAGCACAATTACTCCTTGTGATATAGGAAAGCAAGCTGGTGTTCACAGTGAGGCTGATGAGTTCACTGCTGTTAAGTCTTGCCATCCAACAACTGGAACAGTGAAAAGTTGTGTTGCCTGTGATTCAAGCATCCAACCAGATTGCAAAAGTACTGGAAACATTGTGGAGGCCATCGCTGTAACGTCAACTATTGCACATGAGCCACTGTTAACAAGCAAGACCAAGTCAGATCCTGATGGACAAAGTCCCAATACAGATCATATAGTGCTAGCAGTGGTTAAGGAAGATGACAACATACATGAATTCCAGCCCCTCGATATGGACGTGGAAACAGTTGACACAACAAAACAAGCAGTCAATACAGAGGCAGTAGAACTAAAGACGCCTGCAGTGGACATTAAGGCAAAAGAAAAACTGCCGCCTTTCTTGGAGGAAATGGAGGCAAAACAAAAGAAACCTGCAATGAGATTTTATGCAGTAGGACCAAAAACACCTTCAATGAACCTGGAGGCAGTAGATATGAAGAAACATGCAATAAGAATCAAGGCAGCAGTACAAAAGACACCTGCCATGGATATAGAATCTCAAATGGACATGTTAGTATTAGAAGCAAAGAAACAGAATATTGAGGCAGTAGAAATAAAGGGACATGCAATGGATATGGAGAGAGTAGAATTTGAGAAGCCTGCAATGGACATGGATACAGTAAAGTTAAATAAACCTGAAATGTATACAGAGTCAGCAGAACCAAAGGAACATGAAATAGCCAAAAAGGCAGAAGATCTAAAGAAACCTGAAGTGGACAAGGAGGGAATGGGACCAAAGAAACCAGAAATAGACATGGAAGTAGACAAATCGAAGAAACCTAAATTGGATATGCCAGCATTAGAATCAAAGGAACCTGAAATGGTTATGGAGATAGCAGAACCAGAGCAGCTTGAAATAGACGAAAAGGCAGAAGATTCAGAGAAAAGTGAAATAGATATAATTGTGGTGGAATCCAATAAACTTCCAGTGGACATGGAGGCAGCATTATCAAGAGAACCTGAAATGGATATGAAGGCTTCAGAAGCAAAGAAAGCAGCACTGGGCACACAAGCAGAACCAAAGGAACATGATATAGCCAAAAGGACCAAAGATCCAGAGAAAAGTGAAACAGATGTAAATGTAGTAAAATCCAATAAACCTCCAGTGGACATGGAAGCAGTATTATCAAGAGAACCTGAAATTGATATGAAAGCTTCAGAAGCAAAGAAAGCAGCACTGGGCAAACAGGCAGAACCAAAGAAACTTGATAAGTGCATGGAAGTAGTACAATCAAAGAAGCCTGAAATAGAAACAGAACTAATTACGAAACCTGTAGTGGAAGTTGATATCCTAAGGCAAAAAAGACCTTCAAAGCATGTGTATGCAGAAGATCAGAAGAAACTTGAAATGAAGTCTGGACTTCACAAAGAGAAAGCCTTTGTAATTCAAGACAAAATAGATTCTGCAGGTCAGAAACAGTGCTGTGTTAGTCAAAATAAGTTTGACTCTGAAAAACTTCATGTGTTTTCAGAACAACAAATTTCTGAAAGTGAAGTTAAGGTGGGATCTACAGATCTCCCTGAGAAACCATCAGGATATAAACAAGAACAGCTTCTGGTGTCTAGATTTGAGGTAGACTATCTATATCTCCCAAGTGATGCAGAGCAAAACCACAAATATTATGACCATAATCCTTCACAAGGGTACAGATGTACATATATTCCAAATTGCACTTATCAAACCTCAATTAAAACTCATGTTGTAGAACATGTCCGCTCACACCTGAGAGACTCTCCTTACACTTGTTGTCACTGCCAGCAGGTGTATAGACTTCTTCGTAGTGTAAAATATCACCTGAAGCAGAAACATGACATAGAGAACCCAACAAGTTTGACTGTGTCACCTGAAAAATTCAAAGAGATGTGCAAGTATGTACCTTCTGAAGTGGATAAACTTAAAGCACCATTGAACAAGTTTAGATGCAAATGTTTGCAGCAGAAATTTGGCACATTCAGTGACAGTTCGATACATGCAAGTGACCATGCTGACGACCAATCTCACCGGTGTCTGTTTTGCAATTTCAAATGTGGACAGTCCATGTGTATGATTAAACACTTGTACTGCTGCCATAATTCCATTTTCATGAACAAGGTGAAATCTACTCATCGAAATACATCTAAGAAATCCAAGAAATCATTGGCAGAGTTGAAGGAGGGCAAAAATTACACTTTTGAAGACAGTGATTTGGAGAGGAAGCTACAAGCAGATCTTGGGGAGTCTCTGGCATCAGTGGGTGCACTAAAATGCCCTTATTGTCAAGTCCAATATGTTAATCTTCGCTCTGCAAAGGAACATGTACGTAGAGCTCACATATATTCTGAACCATACTGTTGTTGTAAATGTGATTATAGGTCCTCGAGTATTGTCAGCATCAGGCGACATATAAACTTGATCCACAGCCAGGGGAAGATTGATGGTATCATTGCAAGTCCAGTGGTTACTACCCTAAAGAACACCCTCATCCACAAAGGATTTGATGCTGATGTTGCATGTAATATCATTATAAACGAGGATGCTACATTAAACAATAATATCCAGTTACGTGATGTTAATGATGTGGATAGTGTACAATCCTTCATGAATGAAGGAACACACACATCATTTGTAGAGGATGAGAACTTGTCAGAAGATCATGAGCAGAGTACTTGTAAAAGATGTAGGAGCACCGATGAGGCAAGTGCAGTCATCCAAATGAAATGGAGACCTGGTGGGAAACTTAATACACATATGGCCATGTCTCTGTTGCTGCATTCATATGCCAAGCAAGCGTCACCAGGTACACAGAATACAAACATGGAGGGTAAAATTGAGACTTTGCTAGAACAAACAGATGTTAATTTTCAAAGAGCCATTGTCACAATCCAAGCTTATACCAGGGGATTCCTTGTAAGAAGAAGTACAAAGAAAATGCATATTGCTGCAACCTGTATCCAGAGGAAGTTTAGATCCATACAGAAATACTGCAAGGTGACAGAAAAAAATGTCTCACAGCTTGGGTGGCAAGAAAAGCGACCAACTATGAATTTTGTTGCAAACAATATTTCAAGAACAAAACATGACTGCTATTCAATTAAATTTCTCAAGAAAATGTGTGCATTTCATGAAGAACAAACTGAATTTGGCAGAGATGTTGGAGTACAGCAGGAAAGTCAAGTTCAATGTGCTGATGAACATGACCTAGCTTCAATAAGAAAAGAAGCTGCTGCCCCACATATAATTAAAACACGCCTGGAGGAAGGTAATGCAACTTCACTCGTGAAAGATATGTCTCCACTGCTTACCAAAGACAACACTCTGCAAAAGGCAGCATCAGTGCGTAGAAAAGCTACAAAATTAACACTGGAAGATCAAAAACAGTTTACTGAAAATAATTCAGCAGGTAGAGGTGGTGATACATCTTTGTTAACTTCTAAAGGACAGGCTCTAAAAGAAGTCGCATGTAAGAACACCCCTTCCAATCTTTCATCAGAACAGAATTACCCAAAACCATTTTCAACTGATAGTACCCCTTTGAGATCTTTTCCAAGCAATATTGACAACGGTAACAATGTGAGTTCTCTTAGAACAGATGATTCAAACCAAAGTCCAGATCAGCTGCACTTATCTCCTAACATTACTGTAAAGACAAGGGCAAACCAACTGATTTCAGTTGACCAAACCACATCCCAAAAGGTGAAAGAGACAGACTTGCAAGCATATCCAGTGCCTAAAGAGAGATTGCTTTCAGAAAAAGCTACATCCCCAAGTGCAGCTGTGAAAGCAGAATCAGAGCAACAAACTGCAGCCAGAACTTGTCCCATAAAAGAAGCTGCTACCCCACAGGTAATTAAAACACACCAGGAAGACGGTAATGCAACTTCACTTGTGTCTCCACTGCTTACCAAAGACAACACTCTGCAACAGGCTATTAAACTTCACTATCCAGGTGAAACTAGTGCAGCATCAGTGTGCAGAAAAGGTACAAGATTAACACCGGAAGATCAAAAACAGTGTACAGAAAATAGTTTAGCAGGTAGAGCTGGTGATACATCTTCAACTTCTGTAGAACAGACTTTAAAAGAAGTTACATGTGAGAACACACCTTCCAATCCATTGGCTGCAGAGAAATTGCTTCCAGAAAAAGCTACGTATACATCTCCAAGTGTGTATCAAAAACCAGATTCTGTGCAACAAACTGCAGCCAGAACTCGTCCTAGAGAGAATAGCTTCAAAATTAATCCAACAGGGCAAATTGGTGTTGTTACAATCCCGGCTGGAAGGTGCACCAAACAAGTTCCAGCTACAAAGCAAATTACTAATTCTGCTCTCGAAGGAAGCCACTCAAAGCCAATTCCAACATTCCAAGCTACTGCTGGTACTTCTCTGAAACACAGGGGCTGCAAACCAATTTCAGCAGAACAGCAAGCTACTGTTGGTGCTACCCCAAAAGGGGAGGGTTGCAATGTCTCCATGCCAAATCCAGCAGTGCAAAATGTTAATCTTACTTTGGAAGGGAAGTCATTTTATCCCATTCCGCCAAAGCAAGCTAATTATGGTAATACTCCAGAACAGGTCTCTAATGTCATAAAACCAACTCCAGCAATGCAAACTGTTGATAACTTGGCTTCAGAAGGCAGGCACTCAAACCCAACTTCAGCAAAGCAGCAGGATACTGCTGGTGTTATTAAAAAACGAAGGGGCTCCAATCCCTCCAATCAACCCCCAACAATTCAAATTGTTGTTAATTCTACTCTACAAGAAAAACACTTCAAGCCAATTCCAGCAAATCAAGCTACTACTGCAAAAACTTCAGAGCAGAGAGGCTGTATTGCTTCCAAATTGATTCCAGCAAAGCAAAATGTGGTTAATTCGTCACTAGAAGGGCATCACTTTAAACCAATTCCAACAGAACAAGCTACTGCTTGGTGTACTTCAGAAAAGAGTCACTCGATTACCTCTAAATCAGTTCCACCAAAGCACCTTGGTGATTCTATTATAGGAGGAAAGCAATTAAAACAGAAGGGCTCCAATCCCTCCAATCAACCCCCAACAATTCAAATTGTTGTTAATTCTACTGTACAAGAAAAACACTTAAACCCAGTTCCAGCAAAAAAAGCTATTTCTGGTAACACTTCAGAGCAAAGAACTTGTATTGCCTCAAAACCAATCACATCTGTGCAAATTATTGCTAATTCTAATTCAGGAGAAAAGCATTAAAACCAACTCCAGCAAAACAAGCTACTGCTTCGAGTACTTCAGAAAAGAGTCCCTCGATTACCTCTAAATCAGTTTCATCCAAGCAACTTGTTGATTCTACAGGAAGAACGCAATTAAAACCAATTCCACCAAAACAAGCTACTGCTGGCAATACCCCAGAACAGAAGGACTCTACTGCATCAAAACCAATCTCAGCTGTGCAATGCAAAATATTGCCAAAGTCCTAATCAGGAGGAAAGAACTTAAAACCATCCAAAAAAGAAACAATACTGCTGGGAGTACTTCAGAAAAGAGTCACTCGCTTACCTCTAAATCAGTTCCACCAAAGCAATTGTTGATTCTACTACAGGAGGAAAGCAATTAAAACCATATCCACAAAACTAGCTACGTGTTCACAGTACCCAGAACAAATGACCCGCACTATAAACTGCTCAAAACCAGCCAAATGCCAAATTATTGTAAGTCTATTCAGGAGAAATCTACTTAAACCAATCTCGCACAAACAAATACTCCTAGGACGACTCAGAAAGAGTTATCCATTTCACTCTCTTCAAATTCAGTTCCACATATCCAACTTGTTGAATTCTACTACAGAAGGAAAGCATTAAAACCAATTTTACCAAACTCGCCCACTCGTTTGCAGTACTCCAGAACAAATGGCCTCGAATGGCCTCAAAACCAATCCCAGCTGTGAAATTATTGCTAAGTCTAATCAGGAGAAAGGCTTAAACCATTTCAGCCAAAACAATGACTACTGCTTCGAGGTACACCAGAAATAATGGCACTCGACTGCCTAATACCAGCCAATGCAATCATTGTTAATTCTAATTCAGGCAAAAAACACTTAAAACCAATTCCAGCAAAACAAACTACTGCTAGGACTGCTTCAGAAAAGGTTCCCCTTCTCTAAATTCAGTTCCACAAAGCAGCAACTTGGTGATGATTTCTACTACAGAAGGAAAGCAATTAAAACCAATTGTTACAAAAACTAGCACTGTTTGCAGTCCTTAATCCAGAACAAATGCCTCGACTGCCATCAAAACCTAATCCCAGCTGTGGCAAATTATATGCTAAGTCTAATTCAGGAGAAAAGGCATGTAAAACCATTTCCGCAAAACACGCTACTGCTCGAGTACACACCAATAACTAATGGCTCGACTGCCGCCTCAATACCAGCAAGCAAATCATTGTTAATTCTAATTCAGCAAAAAACAAACTTAAAACCAATCCATCAAAACAAGCTACTGCTACCACACTCAGGACACGAGGGACTCACCATTACACAACCCAAACCAATGCCATCAAAGCAAATGTCAATTCATCAAGTTTCCCTACTTTTTGACTTATCGAAGCTTCTTATTTGAAAGAGGAAAGTATATACTCAAGATCTAGAGTTTATCATTCAAACCATAGCCAGAATCCAACACAAAGGTATACAGATAACAATCCACCTCCCAGTTTGTTAACACTCTCACTTCCTACAAGAAGTGGTACTCCATCACCTATCTCACCCACTATGTATCAATATGCCAGATATCCAAGAAATGGGCCTACCACCTTACAAGCCGTAGCACAATCACAGCCATCAGCAGAAGCTCTGCAAGCACGAATCCAGTCCCAAAGAAGGAGGTTTTATCCCGATACTCCGAGAGTAAGACAGATATATGGTAATGTTTTTCGTGAAGCACAGCTCACCATCAGGAGTAGAGTAGAACAGTATCCAAATTCAACCAGGCAACATAATGAAGCACATACCAGATGGAATTTTGGTGAAGATGCTTTTCATAGTGATCCTCAGGTGAGTAATTATGTAAATCTTATCAGGCTAGTTCCACTACAAATTACCTAATAAGTAGTAGTCATCATCATTGTTGTCGTCATCATTATCATCATCACGCCATCTTCCATATCATTTCAGTAGGTCATTTGTGTTTCTAGAACATGGACTTAGTGCAAAATTTGCTTTTAATACAATGATAAATCCAGTTCGTACTTGATATGCTTATTATTAAAGTATGAGCCTGCACTGATCTGTCACTGTGCTGATAAGATTGTGCACTTGGCCAGCTGCTGGCCAAGGTGAAGCCAAATGATTGTGAGGGTTTCCTGGTGGAAATATAGGCAACAGTGCTGTGATCTTAATGAAATGGCACTTTACTTTACAAAGCCTCTGTATTATTATTATTATTCAAACAAGGATCTTGTGGGGTAAATATGTGAGGACAACGGTCATGTATAGGTCACTTAGGGTCTAGACTTGTGCCTATCTGGGACTATTGTACCAACAGTGTGAATCGTCCCATAAAACCATGAAATGGTATTTTTAGAAATTGATCTATTTTTTTATAATTAGAAGGTTGACCAGTTTATTTCTTTTCCATAAGAGGTAATCTATCTCCTGTTAGTTGGGTCCTTGGTTAGTTGGACCTTTCTTGTCCCATCTCTTATTTCCCATACTAGATGCAAGATTAAGAGGGGAAAAGATACACCATCATGTAGACCAACCTCCATTTCAGCCAAGGACTAAAGGTGCATTTCGTGATCTTAGCACCTTTTTTGTTTATGGTTCTTTAGATATCCTTGAGAAATGATTATTTCCAAAATATTAGTTGCTTCTGATAATGCCTTTTGAAGTTATGAGCAAATGTCCCTATCACGGTGCCCCATAGCCCACTGTGTTGTAATTTCTTTCCGTTTACGGACAGAAAATACAAAATCCTGATTTTCTCCAAAAGTAGTTCCAATTTCCTATTCAGATTAGGGACACATACTATGCTTAGCTCAACGATTCCGATGATATAAAAATCTCAACAATTTTGATGTTAGTTGGGGGACGAGGCTGTAGATCACGAAATGCCCCTTTAAAGTCTGCTTTTGTGAATAGGGGCCTATAAATGAGAAAGAGGAAGTATTATTGTTTAATGAAATTATTTTCTTTCATCTTTTTTTCTCATTTTATCATTGTCAGGCACCTCGTCGTTGGAGACAACCGCATCACAGATTCCTTCCATATCCAAGTTTTCAGTCAAGGTCTTCAAGGTTCTAACCCAAGCATGGAAAAAGTAGAGTGTCAAAGTAAGAAAGCTTGACTTATTCATATAATTGTAAAGAATTCACATAACTGTTACCTGAGGTAACTGTGCCAATAAAAACTGTGCCTTCCACTGGAAGGCTGTGACATATCCCCAGGAACCCGGGTACCCGCCTGACACGATTTTACTCAGGACTGAATTCCACTTGTGAGTTGCCCATTGCAAATGTCAAGTTGTAAATTTAAATCCTTTAATTTTGACATCACCTTCAAGAATCTGTTACAACATTGGCAGTCCAGAAAAAAATTACCCTGTGATCCAACGAACAACGAACTGGGAGATAGAAACTATGGCCATCAAATGTGCTATCAATTAATTTATTAAATACTGATTAAGGTCTTTAAGGTCTCAGCCATCATGATATGTGTTCAACACTTGCAACATGCACATGAAAAATGTTGATCAAGAAAAAAAATAATATGGCATAAAGTTTTTCAATGGTATAAATTCTTGGTGTACACTTCAATTTACTCCAAAGCATTTACAAGGAGTTGCAATAGAGGTCTTTTACCTCACTCATGCATAACCTATAACAAAAGGTGTTAGTATTCGTCACTCAGATCAATTTAATACCCGACCTCAAGATACTTGTGCTATTCAAAGTGTGACCCATACTTTTATGCATACATGTCCAACATGCATGTCCTTCTTTAGATTTAGAAAGTCTCCAGAAATTTGGAATGGACTTTGCCATTCCGGCAAGATGGCCACTAATCTGGTAGACATTTCATATAGAAGTCCCATTGATGCAAATGAGGTATTACAATTGATTCTGTCATGCGCTGTATGACGTTGTGCAGTAGTGCTTGACGGAATGAATGCCAATACCTCATTTGCATCAATGGGAATTCTATATGAAACGTCTACCACTAATGTGAAAGGTGGAAGACCTCTATGTGTACAAGACTTATTAATGCAACATTACATGTGCATATAAGAAAATTAATGAAATGCCCTAGCTTTGCTGAAAATGCAAAGAACAACAAGTATAGATATAAAATTAACACAATACATCAGAGTTATGCAGTAGTCATCCTTGGTCCACATGCACTTATGATTTTTAGCTAAAAGAAGGTGAGGCAAATCTGAAAGACCAATCAGGGAGGGGCGGCACCAGGGGGTGACACCCCCCCCCCCAGACTGTGAAAGTCGTGTCAAACATGATTATACATCCAAACTTTTTCAGCTTACCGTAACTATCTTCAGTGACAGAACCAAGAACTTAAAACTTCAAGGATAACGAGTACATACAGTTTCTATGTTTTTTGCAAGTATGTCTAAAGTTTCATATCATAAGTCGGCGAATAAGGTTAACTTAAAATGCAAGGCTAATAGGACATAACCAGTTTCTATAGTTTGCAATTTGTCTAGTGGAAAGATCATATTAGGTAAGAAGGTAATGGAAGAGGTGAGATTGAGCGCGAAATGCTGAATTTTAGCACAAGGGCAGATTTCAAGGTCAATACTGGTATGCAAGGAGGTAACTTTGGGGTCATTAAGGGATATATGCTAATGTATTTGACACCAGAGCTAGAGGGGGGGAAAGGGGGGGGTGGGGGGGGCGGGGGGGGGGGGGTGGGGGGGGGGGGGGGATGGGGGGTGGGGGTGCTCATTGGGGCAGGGGTGGGGGAGACGTGAGGGGATTTTTTATTTTTTTTTCAAATATTTTTTTTGTAATTATATTGTTTTTTTTTTGTTATTTTTTTAGGACGACCTTAGGGATTCTGTCCTATTCTTTCTGCGGCTAAAAATTTGGTTAACTTTGGTTGATGTTAATATTTTTAAAATATTCATTGCATACAGGTTTATTTCAAGGTTTAAGTGAATGTTTAACCAGAAAATTATTTTATTTATGTTGTTTTCTTATTATCAGGAAGGATATAAAATCGAATGCATCAGGTACCCGGTATGCAATGGCAGCAAATGATTCAATGAGAAGACGTCAAGTATTATTTGATGTCATGGAAGTATCCCAGCAACACAGCAAAGCTACAATGTAGCTTGTTTCATGTGTTTGTGTTGTGATATACAAGTGGTATTTTGGTAGAGTTTCAGTGTTATGTGGCTTTCTAGTGCTGACAAACATTCACCACTACATGTACAAAATGAGGGTTACTGCCAGAAGGCCCCGTCTGCAATAGCTGCCATTTGTCAGTGTGATCCTTAGCGATTGCAAATGGGGTCTTTCAATTGAAGGAAAGAAAACATGGATTTTGTTGAACTGCAGCCTTGTTAAAGGTTGCAGTGAGAGATTTCACATAACAGGGTCCCTAAAACATGGGAAATGGTGATTTTTACACTAATGTAAGGTTTCTATAAAAAATATCCCAAAGGAAAGGATTAAGCAAAGAATGATGTCTTTAGCTACAAAATGTGAAATTTCTAATTTCTGTTTGGAGCAAATTAAACATCAGCCTGTGTTTTATATTGTAATATAAGTATATAAAAAATCACCTTTGTTTTCACTTAGACATTTCTGTAGGCAAATAATTAAGAAACTAGAATTTCGCGGTTCTCGGCTTTCGCGCGCGCTCATATTCTAAAAGAATATTACGCTGTGGGCCGCCCCATGACCTTTGAACCTGGCAAGTGGACCTTTGATCTCATCACACTAGATGGAGGGATCCATGGTGCACCTATGAAAAAGTTTGGTTCCAATTGAACTTCAAGGTTTCAAATTTAGATCAATTTTACATTTGAAGCCAATTTCAACTTGACCTTACATGACCTTTGACCTTTCAACATGACCTTTGACATCATCAAACATATGCGGGATCCCATTGCTGCACCTATGACAGAAGTTTGGTTCAATTGAAGTTAAACTTTCAATTGAGGTCAATTTTCAAAAAAACTTAACAATTGGACATACACACAAACATCCACAATACACACGCACAACGGATTGCTAAGTGGTCCTGCCAGCTATAGCTGGCGGCCACAAAAAAGCTTTTGAGGCCTAACTATATGAAAACACAACCTATAACAGAAGGACGGATGACTAAAATCTTCATTGCCCTTAAGTAGCAGACATGGTACTTCAGAACCGTGCAGTATTAAAGGCACCATCAAGTGTGCTTTTAGAAACCAGTGCAGTATTAAAGGAGCATACATGGTGTTTTTGGCTAACGGAACAGTGCCTGATTAAGGCACCACACAAGGGGATTTAGAACCAGTGCCGTATTAAGGCACCATAAAAGTAGCTTCAGAACCAGTGCAGTATTAAAGCAGCATACATGGTGCTTTGGTTGCAACAGAACCAGTGCCTTATTAAAGCCGCCATACAAGGTGCTTTAGAACCAGTGCAGTATTAAGGCACGTACACGTAGCTTCAGAACCAGTGCAGTATTAAAGCAGCATACATGGTGCTTTGGTGCAACAGGAACAAGTGCCTTATTAAATGGCCATACAAGGTGCTTTAGAACCAGTGCAGTATTAAAGGCACCGTACAAGTGCTTAAGAACCAGTGCAGTATTTTAAAGCAAGCATACATGGTGCTTTGGTGCAACGGAACCAGGCCTTAATTAAAGCCACAAGACAAGTGTTTAGAACCAGTGTACCGTATTAAACGCACCATACCAAGGTGTCTTCAGAACCAGTGCAGTATTAGAGCAGCATACATGAGTGCGTTGGGACGAACAATGCTTATTAAACCAACATGTAAGGTGCTTTAGAACCAGGCAGTATTAAAGCAGCATACATGGTGCTTTGGGGCAACGGAACTAGTGCCTTATTAAAGCCACCATACAAGGTGCTTAGAACCAGTGAGAATAAGGGGCACCATACAAGGTGCTTCAGAACCAGTGCGTCTTAAGCAGCATACCGTTGCTTGGTGCAACGGAACCAGTGGCCTTATAAAGCCCACCATACAAGCCTGCTTTAGAACCAGTGGAGCATTAAAAGGCACCATACAAGGTGCTTTAGAACCAGTGGAGCTTTAAAAGGCACCATACACGGTGCTTCAGAACCAGTGGAGTATTAAAAAAAAAAAAATATAGGCACCATACAAGGTGCTTTAGGAACCAATGCAGTATTAAAGCAGCATACATGGTGTGTTGGTGCAACGGAACAGTGCATATGAAAGCCATACAAGGTGCTTTAGAACCAATGCTGTATGAAAAGGCACCAGACAAGGTGCTTTTAGACCAGTGCAGTATTAAACCAGCATACATGGTGGCTTGGTGCAACGGAACCACTGCCTTATAAAGGCCCACCATACAACGGGCTTATTAGAACCAGTGCAGTATTAAAGGCACCATACAAGATGCTTTGAACCAGTGCGTATTAAAGACAATAGGTACTGCCTTGTAGATAGGACTGCTTTATAGTTCCTTATTAAAGACAGCCTACATAATGCTTCAGAGTCAGTGCAGTATTAAAGGCAACATACATGATCTCGGTTAGAACTCTCTTTAACAGGGATGTAGTTTTAAGGCAATAGCCTGAATTCAGGCCTCGTTATCAAATTTTCACAATTTTATGATTTCAGCCCGTTTTGAGAGCTTTAGCCCAAAATTCACACAACTTTTTCAGGCCATTCAGGCTTTTCTCCGGCCTTCTTCACATTCCCTGTTTTAAAAGTAGCAAATCAATGGTGCTTAACTTGGGCATTAAGGCGACATACATTGTAAAACAGTATTTTAGAAAATTACTTTTGAGCGTCATGACAAATTCAGAAAAATCAGTGCCGTGCTAGGGCAGCGACATGGTCTTTGTAAAAATACTTCTTACTAAAAGAAGCAAAGCAACATGATTCCATTGACTGAAAAAGTGGCCTTAAAATATATTCAGGGCAGCATACATGGTCTTCCTACCATCCACAGAACAAAACACAGTATCTACACTGAGAATATTGTATTATTATTATATGCATTATAAGTACTTGTGCAGTTACAGGGGGACGGAGCTTATCATAGTGTTTATCAAAACTATGCCGTTAATTTTGTCAACAAAATTTATACTGCACACTGGATGTTACTGTGCAGTTGATGTATTTTGAGCTACTGTGTGATCTTCCCTGGGGACAAAATCTACTTCAGAAAAAGTTTTTTATTAAGAAAACGTTGTTAATTAAAAGATTCAATCCTTAACACCCTGAGGTCTATACTACCTTCTTGCAGTACCTCTGATCTGCTCATTACATGATATAGCATGAAATAAAATCTAAGTAACAATAAAAATAGACCCTTCTATCATGAACAAACCTTGAGCTTTCCTAACAGGTCTCTGATGGCTTAATTACTCATATAACCCCTTAAGTGTAAACCAATACAATCGTCCGATAGAATCAGGGGGTAATATATTACTTTCTGTATCAAGCTCAAAATCATCCAAATGTAAATACATGCCATTCACTATGAGCTACATTGTACTCATCCACCAAGGACACAGGTCAGCGGGTTGTACTTGTACATACGTTGACATGAACTAACCGTGTGTGATCTGGGTATCATATATCATACCCCAAAACCAGGGGGTGTATTTTCTAAATACATTGGTGAATGAAGGCTACTGAACTGTGCCAAGGGAATTGAGATTTAACTAGCTCATAGTGATTCTTCTGTGGGGGGCAGCTTTGTAGAACTGCATTGTTAAAAGTAGCTATTTTAGAATAAGTGCCTCAAGGTAGCAAAGTTGGTGCTTTAGAACCAGTGCCTTATTAAGACAAGTTACATGGTGCTTTAGAAAGAGTATCTTACTGACAGCAACACACATGGCACTGGTGCTTTAAAAAATGTAACTAAAACATGTCCATATTATAACAGACCACAGTCTTTGTAGAAATGTTGCATTAAAAATAACATAAACATGGTGCTTTAGTGCCTTGTTAAAGGCTGACTCAGAGATTTTGATATAAAATGTTTGTTGTAGCAATTAAAAATAGTCACATAAAATGCTTAATTCCAAAGTTAGAGATGAATCAGACTTCCCGTTTTCGTGCAGTAAGCATTTATGCACAGCTAACAGTTCCATACGTTATTATATGATTCTGGATCCCAAATTTTGTAACAAAGTTGTTAATTTCTATATGAAGGACTTCGATTTGAGCTTAGTTATTTCACACAATGATTAGCATATGGACAAGCATTATATATATGCCAAAAATATGATTTGTTTGAAAATTGAGTGTGCCCTCATCAGGAAATCTCCGAGTTAGCCTTTAAAGGCAGCATATATTGTGATTTAGAACTAGTGCCTTAGAGGTAATAAATGGTGCTTGACCTTGTTAAAGCCAGAATATACATGGTGCTTCAGAAAAAGTGTGTTATTGAAGGTGGTATGTATGATGCCTCGGCACCTTCTTTAACAGGTGCGTTGATTTGAAACAAACTGTGATAACCAAAGAGAGGCATATATCTTTGAATAGCAGAATTCCGTCCAGCATCTTGTTAGTGCTATATGATTGTTGCCTGAAATTTTAGTATTTTAGTGCTTTTCAATGTAAATAAGGAACATGTAAATATATTGTGTGTGTGGCATTGGTGCATGACAGTTTTCATATATTGCCAAAATGATGGATCAGTGAACAAAATAAGTTAAGATGAATATGGATGGAAAAACTGTGTTTTGAAATTAAGTTTGTGATTGCTACATATGTACCAATTTTATGAGTTCTGCATGCTATCTGACATCTGTTACTGGAAATTAAAATTTCTTGTAGAATTCAAACATTGGAAGGTTGTGAAAAGACATTATTTTGTTGTTTGGTATCATGTTGCATACTACTAGAACATTCAGATTGGACAGTTAAAGGCACTATCAGTGATTTGCTCAAGCAGAAAATTGAAAAAAAATCAAAAATCAGATGTTTGCATGTTTGTAATAATTTTAGGTACCCTAACATACTCCATTGGAAGTTACAGGACCAAAAGCAATTGAGGACAAAATCGGATATTTTAGTCATTACTGTCCATACGGACACTTGCTCAACACCTAATGGAATGGAGATTCATATCTTTGGACACTACTGTGTTCTTTTCTATAAATTTTTCTGCTAGGGAAAAAAATTTAAGAGAATTCTACAGACGTATTCTTCCCCTATAAAGCTATTCCTGCAGATTTAAAATATTTTGACTTTTTCGGGTGGATCACTAATAGTCTTTAATGGGATACATGGATGCTATGATTCTATTTTTTTCTAGGATGGTGTGTTTGCCTAATCCATACAGATTCTATCCTTTCTGGGCTTATGGATTATGTACCCCTAATCTTGCATGCAGATTTGATCTCTTCTGTGTTTATGGATTCAGTTTTATTATCCCCTGGCCCAAAAGGGCATGGGGGATTTTGTCATAGCAAAATCTGTCATCTGTCTGTCAGTCT
>JAMKCH010032824.1:0-16174 GCA_023653785.1 Ophioderma brevispina
GAAAAAAAAACGTCCCTAGACAAATTTGTCTTATTTCTAAAAAATAACATAAGAATCATGAAAATTCAAATTGTTTTTGTTTTGCTGTCTGAAAATTTTGGGGCAAAATCATGGTTTTTTTTAGTATTTGTCTCAAAATATGGAAAGTTAATCTGATGCCACCATCGGGTTCATCGTCCATTTTTCTTTCTAGAAATGTATACTTTTACATACAATAATCAAATATTTGCAAAGATACAAACCAAAATAGATACTCGGAAACTCAGGGTTGACACTGTCCTTAAAAGGAAGGTTTTAGACAATCTTTTGAAAGGCAGGGCTTTCCATGCTTGATTTTTGTTATTTCAATAACTAACAAATTTCGTCATGTGTAACCAAACAATCCAAGAATTTGAAACATTGGAAAATTAATTTTTTGTGCTTCCTTCGGGGTTCATAACAGTCATTAAATTAAGTCTTTGAATTCAAATATGCTCATTGAAATCTTAAAAAGTCACTAGATTGTTTAAACAATTTCAATGGGGTATTTGATTTCTTTAAATGTCTTTTTTTCATCATATCTCTGATCCTGCATTTAACATGGTATTTGGCAGATGTATTTTCCACAATCTTGTTCAATAAGTCCTTGAAGTCAAAGATTATCTAAAGGAAGATAGGACACTCCCCCTATTTTGTACGGCAAACGATGTAAAGCTTCTACATCAGCAAATTACCTACCAGACGCCAGATGGCGCTATTCTCAATGTAGCAAGCAGACCGGGGCCGACCGACCGCGGTTTGTCAGATTTTGAACTCGACGTTCATTTAACACGTAAGCACATTTTTGGTGGAAGTCGGGGGGGGGGGGACAAAGGGATGAGGTCGATTTCTTAATGTCCCTATAATGCTAAGGCAAATCACAACATATTAACATTCTGTCTTTCCTTTGTCTTTAGGAATTGGAAAAAATGAAAATTTGTTATAAATTCTGTGATTTAGTCAAGCAACCCCACAAAAATAGCATGTTACTTTTGAACTTCGCGTCATTGCTCCACACAGTAAAATATGCGATGTCGTCGCTTTTACCTACCAGACACTAGGAGCGCCCTTCCCCATGGAAGTCCACTTCCGTTACACAAAAATAGGGGGATTGTCCTATCTTCCTCTAGATAATCTTTGTTGAAGTCATGAAAAGTTTAATAAAAATGTCTTTAAAACAAGGGTGTTAAGGGTGCTACGAACCCTATAACTTTATCATAGGAAAGAATACAATGTTAGTTTAGTGGTGTGCACTCTTAGCTTCAGTTAAGGGTTATTTTCCATGAAAAATTGCACCCTTTAATATTTTTTTTTTCATTTTGAAAATTAGTGCTATAATATTTTTTGTAATTCGGGTGTCTAAAAAAAAAAGAACTCACAAAGCGCCCTCTATTTCACAAAGAGAAAAAAGTAAACCATACAAATTAATACACATCTGAAAAGTGCATTTTGTTAGGTTTCCGACACTAAAAAAAATCTTTCCAAACGGACACATATTGACCAAGTTATGGTCGATTGAAAATTTGTACCACTTTGTCATTTTATCCACGGATTGTTACTGTTTTAGTTATCTTTAGACAGTACACATTCTCCTATCACATTCTTGGTTGAAAACACAGTGTGAGTGCAAAGATGCATAATAACCATTCCTTTGATTGTTATTTTATTCATATCCTAGAATAATTTGGTTGTATTTTCACTTACTATAGACAAGTCCAAATAGGAGCAGTGGAAAAGGAAGGAAAAAAGGCGGGCGAATACAACAAGTGAACCTCAAGCATTCACCGTATCACCTTAAAGATGGCGACCTAATAGGCATTAAGGTAATCACAGTCAGTCAGGCAGGGGTGTGATTCTTCAGGATTTTTCCGGATTTTTTAATTTCAAAATTTCCGCAACTTTATTTAATTTCAGCCCAGTTCTAGGCATTTTAGGTCAATTGTATGCTGATTTTCAAGATTTTTTAACCAAATTCTGGATTTTTCCACAAAACTCAAACATAGCCCTGGTTGTTCTAGCATGTAATCACTCAGCCATGCCAAAAGTGAAAGATCAGCTTCTATACTTCGTCCGGCCTGAACTAAGGAGTGACGTCATAGCTCTCACGCAGTCTTAAATGTGCGAATCGCAGTAAGTCACAGCTGTGATCGCGAGCATACAAAGTCAGCGTGCGCAATACACATGCACAATAGCTGCGCGAAAGCTGTGACATCACTCCTTAGTTCAGGCCGGACGGAGTATAATAGATATTCTTAAACAGCTGTGAAAATATACACAATTTCATTTGCTGATGCCCGGGTTCAAATTTGATAAATGAACCCATGTAGTACGCACTGCACATTGACGTTATTTGGAGGTTGATGCGCTTGCATCATTCTGCATTTTGCAACATTAAGTATGCATCTGCCAATGTTGAGTCTCATTGCATATGTTCAAGTTGCCTTCAAGGGGTGGTTTGATTTTTCTCAGTGGGCCGGTAGTGACAGTCTTTTCTTGTTGTATTTAAAGCGGCACTGGCACATTTTCACAAAAGATGAAATTTCTTCAATTTGCTCTCAAATGATAGTCTAGGCCATTGGAAGCACAGAGATATATTTTACACATAAAAATAACATACCACAAAACAGGGACATTGATATGAGAATAAAGACATCCAGGTAATTTGTAGGCCAACTTTAAGTTTTCCATAACTTTAATCAACAAATGTGTATATTACATGAATATGTTTGACTCGTACTCACCGATATTAAAACCACAAAGGTTATAGACCGGTCAAACAGTGTGCATAGCGTGAGAAACAAGCATACGGAGTGCGTGTTCTTGTGTTAAACGCCATTTTCGTCGTCTGCTGAATTTAACGTCGCCGGCGACGTTAAATTATAAGATCGTTGTTTACCCATAAGGAAGCTGATTTGGTCTTAATCATTTCGGGTGAGGGCTTTTGTATATAAAAAGCTTTACAACCATGCAAAAATATCGATTTTGAAAAATCTTGAGGGTGCACTATTTTTCAAATGTGCCAGTGTCTCTTTAAGCCATAAGGATTAAGAAATGAGGTTAAAAGATTACCTTAATTTATAAAGAATAAAGGTATGATTTGGGAACCGGTACTCTCTTTACGACGAATTGCAATCGGCGATGCCATTATTATGCCGTGGAAGAACGAGTCTGGAGGGGCCTTGTTCTTCCACTTGGCATTGCCTTGGTTTCAATTTGTCATAAAGAGAATACCGGTTCCCAAAATCATATCTTTATTCTCTAAAAAGGGATTGTAATTTAGGATTGAAGTTTTACCCTTATAGAGGGCACGTGTGGTCCAGTGGATTGAGCGCTCGTCCCGCAATCCAAAGGTCGTGGGTTCAAGTCCCACTGCGGCCAACGTGTTGTGCCCTTGAGCAAGGCACTTTACCTTAATTACTCCTCTCCACCCAGGTGTATAAATGGGTACCGGCATTATTCAATGTCGGGAAGGTAACAGACTCGCTGTAGAGGTGGTGTAGCAAGCCCATTACAGCAACATTATATGGTGGAGTCTGGGCCAATCGCTTCGAAAGAGAGATGGGCACTCCGTTCCTGTATACAGGTCCGGCCCCTTTACTTTACCTTTCAATCAGCAGTTTGGTTTGGTAGGGCACAGGTACGCCAATGACATACAGCACCCAATTTCTGTTTACTTCGATCACAAATCGATATTAGTCAACAGACCATCGAAGCAAGATTCATGGTTCCTAATTCAGTGAATAAACCCATGCGAATGAATATCTATTTTGTGAAGATGTCACTAATTTACAGAGATGGGCCCCATTTCATTTATATAGAATATTTTCCTCTTGATTAAAAACAACAAACCAAAAACTTTGTGACCCCATACCCCATCGGTAAAGTTTTCATACGATATTTCAATCATTTTTGATATCAGCACTAAAAACATGATTTTGTAAGCTCTGTAAAAGTTATTTTGGTTGACCAAAATGGGACATGTTTTTGCTCATAACCAAACCAAACATCTTTCAGTGCTAAGATTTCACATGGAAATGAGAAAAATATATCTTTCTTCGTTTCCCGACACCAACATTTCGACCTCTTCCAGGACAGTACTTTATTTTTGGATCTGGGCATGGCTTACAACCTCATTCCCTGCTTGTAAATCACAAATCAGGCAGGTGAATTGCCCCTTTGTTAAAGGAATTTTCCTATTATTCATAGGATCTCCAGGAAATGCCTCAAAGAGATTTAGTTGAAAGTTTGGGATACGGCAGAAAGATTGATAGTTTTAGACGAATAACTTTTGAAAAAAATAACCAAACTTTGTAATTTGAACATGATCATTTTTAGAATGTGTGCATGTGTTAAATTTTCAGGACCTGCAGTATGACCCGTTGAATCAAGACGACTTCTCCACAGAGGATGATGACATCGGCAAAGAGCACCTTCGTCTGATGGCAGAGGAAAAACGACTCAAGTAAGTAGTCACAAGAGTATACATTAACGACCGATTTCGGGAGGTGTAATAAGAGTGATGTTTGGTGTGAAGTTGATGGATAGGATGAGGACTTGATGCAGATTTTGGGTTTGGAAGAAGTGATGGACCGGTTGGCGAAGGCGAATGGTGTACGTTGGTACGGGCATGGTGCTGAGGAAGGATGACGGGCTGTTTTAAGAAGGGCTTTTGACTTTGAGAGGGAGGACACCAAAGAAGACATTGAAGAAACAAGTGGAGGCAGGAGAGTAGGAGGGTTGGTTGGGTTTGAAAGGGTGGATGATGCATTGGAATCAGTGTGAATTGTAAGTAAGGGAATTAAGGGCGGGTGTGCTGCGAGTAAGTGAGTTGAATCCGGCCACCCCCATTCCACGTGGCAACCCGATTTAAACTTTGTTTCAATTTATAAACTGCTGTCCGGTACCCTGTCCCATTCCAGGATTCGGGGTGGCCCTGGTTGCCACTGTTATCAATTAGTTAATCAATGTATTAACCTGACTTGTCATATTCTGCCCCTCCCCCATAAGAGAAAGAGCGAAGAACAAACAATTTACCAATGGCAATGAGAAAGGCTCCAAAGCGCAAGGAGAAAAGACCTGAGAGAAGTCTAGCTATACACGTGGGACGATTTTAGAACTGACCTTGAGCAGACGTGACCTCGGGCTGGAGGAGAAAGAAATGGGGGGGAACTTAAGTTGGCGAATTTTGATTGATTGTGTTACATCTGCTTCAAGGCTTTCAAGATTGTATTGGTGATTTAGTCCTCCTTGCAGAGCTCATAAAGATGAGTTTTATGACGCGGTTTTTACTTTTATTTCAGCCTAAAAGTTTGTCGAACAACAATGCACAAACTGTTATATTGACATCCTAGGAGAGGAACTAGGAACAGAAATTAACCAGCCAGAAATAATTTCGCTCCATCAGGGTATATCTGAGGCCATATTCACATCAAAGGCTCTATTTGAATAGAATCCCGCTATTTAGTGTTATTTAAATCGCCACAATAATATTTTTGAACTTGTGTCATCCTGCGATGCTAACGTGCAGGAAGAGTTGTGTCTTTTGACCAATTGCGTTTCACTACGCCATTGCTGTGAATCTGATGTCGTGGGGTTTTTTGACTTAACACCATACAGAGTGCTAAGGGAAAGGGACAACTCAACTCAACCGGCGGGCAGTTCCGGTTCTGCCCGTTTCAGGCGGTTTATTTAATCCGCTCAATCTGCTGAAAGTCCTTTTAATCCGATAAGTAATTCAGCAAACTCAATGAATTAAGTGAACCGCGCGGAACCTGGAACAGTTTAGTCCTGCATTCAATCCCTAAGCAGTTGAGCTCCAAATACTGTGGTTAGAGTTAAAACATTATTACAAGAATACAGAAGGTGCCGATCCTTTGTCCCCACTGTTCTCCATCTTTGTTTTTTGGCATATTTTAAGCCTTGTAAAAGACCTGCCTCTAAATTTTGTTTCCAATTGACTTTATTGCAAGTTTTTGTTTGCGTGAATGTTACAAGAGGTTCTGTTAATTTGGTGAAAATAAAATAGCTTGAAATATAGTACAAGTTAATAGAACTGAAAGGTACATTGGACAGGCAAATACAATTGAATATCATCTACAGGACATACAAAATTGGACGTGTGCTGAAAACAATTACTAATACGTTGGATTTTGGGTTTCCCTCTGGAAATCATTTTTTAGCGAATTCCTATCCCACAATGCACCAATGATGTAACGAGAGATATGCAATTCACTCCATGCAGACTCATCGCGGTTTTATAGTTCGCCTCACTTTAGAACTACGCGCAGCATTTTGGTGGTGCAAAAATTACAATGCAATCAAAGAGTATGTGTTACCTGTTAAAATTTATGTACAGGCAAAGGTTTTCGCACCGTTATGACAGAAAAATGACCGTATGACACAAAACACCATCAATATATATGATGCCTCTATTATTTTATTACTCCGTACACGTTGGTGGCATGTGTGGGGATAGAATTTTGGTAAAAAATTATTTTCCGGTGAAAACCCAGGAACCCCTATTGCATTTGTTAGCTCCCCCCCCCCCCCTTTGTTTCACTGATGTATGTAATGTGCAACATCCATATCCTTTTGTTTGCTCTGATGATGGCTAGAGTGTCAAAAAATCTCAGCCTTCCAATTTGGATACCCTAGGGAAAGATTATTTTGCTACTTTTCATACTACATCTTTACCAGCCTAGAGTACTAAGTAGTTTTAAATCATAAGGCCAACCCACTTGGTTCACTAAGCCATTTGCCACATTTTGTGCCTCACCAAAACATGCTGCGTCACACAGTTGTGTCACATTATATGGGCAGTTCTATCTTTTTGATTCTTAAACAGCTTGGAAAATGTAATCATTCATTGGCTGATGCTCGGGTTCAATTTGATAATTGAACCCACCTAAGTACGTGCCTGATTGACTTTTTTTTGAGGTTGAAGCGTTGCCTCATTAATGCGTTTGTAAATTGTTGCACACTGCAAGGTTGCATCTCGTTCCGTTTAGTTTGTTGCGTTCAAAGGTTGTTTGAGTTTTCTCATGGGTGGTGGCAGTCCTTTCTATTGATTTAAGCCAAAGGATTGCAAATTGGGTTTTAAAGTGACCTTAAGACACTATCAGTGATTTATCCAAAAGGTCAAAAGTATTTGAAATTGCAGGAAAGCTTTAAAATGAAGAATAAGCCTGTAGAATTCTCCAAACTTACTTTTTCTAACTGAAGAAGTGACAAAAGGAAGAAACGGCGGGTGATTCAAAGATACGAATCTCCAATTAATTACGTGGACGTTCGGACACTAAGGACTAAAATATCCCGATTCGTCCTTATAAGTTGTCTGGTCTATCTTTGTAGGATATGGTAGGATAACTATGCTTGTTACAGACATTTTTTAGGCAAAATCACTGATAGTGTCTTTAAGTTATAAAGCTGTTTAAGATGAGAATAAAGGTATGATTTGGAGAACGGTTACTCTCTACGATGATTGAACCGGCGAAACCATTATTTTTGCATTGAGAACTAAGAATCCAAGGCCTCGTTCTTCCATTAAAAATACTGGTATACATTGGTTTCTTCGCGTAAAGAGAGCACTGGTTCCCGAAATCATACCTTTATTTTCTAGTACCAAAATTATACATTTATTCTCTAAGGTAGTGGATTGTCTCCGCTCAATGTAAACACTTGATAGTGGATGGGATTTAGTACCAAACACACCAGAGTCAAATGTTCGGTTTGATTCAAAATATACAGTAAGCTTGTACATGTGTAGGGTTTACACGGTATGATTTGGAAACTAGAGAGAATAACCGATATGAGCGGTTATTTTTGAAATCGGGCTGATTATGACATATCGTGTAATCGGCAAAAATTCGAGTTTTAACGATTTTCTTATACCGATTAAATAATATCAAAGAGGTCAAAACTGGAATTGAAATTGTTTCAACTGATTGCCCACAAAACCCAAAATCAATTGATATTTTATGTTACACAAGAGTGTGTATGTTGTTCCTAACTTACCTATTTGAACGTTTTTTGTGTGTTGACCTAAATCGACTGCTACTTTCTGGGCAGCTTCTGGCTGTCGAAAATGGCGGATGATAACGCAAAAAAAGAAATAAATAAACAGAAAAAAAATTGGAATCGGAATGAAACCGATTTTGAAATTTTAAACTAATAGGTATTTTTATGGACAGATATTAGGGTGATCGGTTTAGACACTACTGTTGAATCTGAATTCATTGGCCAGTTCCTGGGAGAGAGGTTTTTGCCAAAAAAAATGCAAAAATCATCATATTCGGAAACTAATATTAGCCAAAATTGAATTCTCGCAATTCCCATATGGTGCACCGCCAACGATTGCTTAGAGAGGAGATGTTTTCCTGATGCATCATGGGGAAAAAACAAAAAAAATCAACATCCAGAGCCCGCGTAATACAAAGATTACCACAGGGAACACGTCACTGCTCATTTAGATGTCAATATAATGGTCGGTTACATGCAAATTGCCCTAACACGGCTATTACACTTAAGTCGATGCTGGCGCAGTGTCTTTTTGCGCACTACAGTGATGGTAAGAACGATCACATGGAGAGGGGATGGATTTATCAAATGGTGATAAACCAATGAATTACCTTGAATTTATGTACAAGTGATATATATATACAAATATTGAATGCCTAAGAGTGTGATAGTAAAAAAATATCACAAGATCAAATTTTGACTTTTCTATTCATTTTGAGAGTTGTACACGCACCTCCCTAAAGAAGCAAAGAAATGTAGCATTAATGAAATGGAAACATCCTTACCAAGCCTACAAAGGCACAATAGTTTGGCATATGTTTGAAGGTGATCATAGTGTAGATTCATTTCAGCATTATATTTGAATATTTTGCCGGACTGCCTCTATAATCAAAAAGAAGTAAAATGTGCATTTGTACTTGGTGTCAGTTGAGCAAGACGACAAGATTATCAATGCAACTGGCTTCTTTGTAGAATGTTGAACACAATCTGCTTTTGAGAAATAGTCATGAATTATTGCTAATCACTGTATCAAACTGCCTGTACAAACATAATATATACGCTTTTAAAGTGTATTTTCAAATGGATGAACCAATGAAAATTTTCTAACCTATGTATTTAGCAGTTAATATTAAAGCGACAATAGCAACATTTTTTTTTTTGACGAGTGATGTACAATTGTGTTGGTAATCTTCTAGTAAACTATACCTGTGAATGACAACCAGACGTACAGAAGTATGCATGCATCAAAAAATAAGTGATTTTTTTAAATAGGATTTGAGATCCCTCATCCTAATTACTGGCAGAGCGAGGAGTATGAAATTTCTGTTGTCCATTATGAAATCGCATTAATTTTGTTAGATTGTGACCAACTTACTTGCATGAACCAATGGAACAGCTAATGATGTAGTTGCCACGTACGTGGTGATGTTTCACGGTATCATATTGGAATACGATTTTCAGTGGTTGGTGCATGAAGTATATCAAGCAGCCATATTACTTTTAGTTACAAAATTCCTTATGAAAAACAAAGTGAAGTTTGAGCTTTACGATACCTGGTTATAGTTGGCTAGCAAATACCAATGCAAACTGTGCCCAAAAAAAATTGAAATTGGGAGCATTATTCAAAAACACAAATGCATATTATTGCCTTTGAATTTTAAAATTCAGCTACTTTTTAAATAGAATTTTATATAACGAAAATTTAGATTTATTAAATGCAATGTGAACATATGTTTTGTAGGCAATTCCACAGTGAGCTGTATAATGTTTGGCTTAATTTCTACCAAAAGTTAAAGGCGATTATTTAAAATCTGTTAGGTGCTGGCTGAACCCATAATCAATTGCTAGTACTATAAAAAAGTGTTATCCCAGTGTGTAGTCAAAAAACAAGTGCGGAAAATGTACTTTTTTTTTTAAACCAAGCTTTTTCCCAGAAATGGCTTAAATCAGGCCAAATGTCAAGTCAAACAGTAGCAAATCATATTGACTGTTAAATTATAGGCCAATAAAATGAAAAATATTGATTGGCATTACAGATTTCTCAGTAAATCAATGTAAAAATGGCTACAAATCAAACGCACACAAGCTATGGAAACAAAAACTATAACTAAGTCTAGACCCCAGGCTTTTCAACTACCGAAACGAAGAATTACAGTATAGTAATGCGCAGTGATCTTAAAGGTGCAACGAGAGATTTCACATATCAGGTATCCCTAAAATATCGAAAGTACTGATTTTTGCCCTAATGTAAAGCTTTCCATCAAAAATATCCCCATCTCAAAGGATTAAGCTGAGAAGTGTTTCTTTGGGACAAAAATTGTGAAATTTCTAATTTCGTATAGGAGCAAATATGAAATTGAGCCTATATTTTATATTGAAATATAAGGAAATCAAAATAGTCTTTTTTTCTCTCTTAAGACATTTCTGCAGTCAAATACAAGGTAAGAAGTCTATTGAGTGTCTAATCTATATGGAATTACTATTATGATACAATATTTGGGTGCCTGAAAATCTCTTGTTGCACCTTTAAAGGCATACATCAATATTTGAAAAATTAAGAAGATTGAACCCAGGATGACTCACTTGCTATAAATGATATGCCACCAATTTTTAGTAGACCAGGTGCTTAGTTATGTTTATAATGTGATCGAGGTGCAAAGGACATCACAGAGGTACTTCGCTATTCAATAGACTATTTATACTATACTCATGGACAGAAAACCTTTGACAAGCGCATACCACCTGGTTGTAAAAGGGGATGGAGCTATCAGCACGTATGATACGTGGCCGGTGACCCAGCAACAGCAGATCACTTCGGTGGCCAATCAGAGGCAAGTGCATTTTTGAATTTTTTTCTGCAGTAAATGTGCAGAGAACCAGGAAGTACGCGCTTGTCAAAGGGTTTCTGTCCCGGACTATAATCGAGCATGAATTTTAAAAGCACAGGTGCCCATGCATACCACCTGGCGATGATGTCACATCGTCTATGAGGTCCTTTCACAGAAGGCAAATTATGTTGAATGGACTTTTGTGTGCCCTCCAGATCATCCTTGCATGATAATACTACAATACATACACCTGGTTCACCTGAAAATTTAATAAATTTCTGCAGGTGATTCTTTTGTATTCCCTGCATGCTTGGGTTGTTCTGGGGGACAAGTCTGGCCAAGTTAACCTATTGACCTTCTATGAAAGCATTGGTATTTGATAACAGTAGCGTGTTATATGGTTTGAACAAAAATATCTTCCCATTGTCAGAAGTTGCATGCGCATCATAGGCCTATAGATGAATCTCTATACTTCGCTGCATCAGCGTCATGGTGTGGCAAGTTGTGTACATCCAGGATCACAACGGTGACAAAGCTTTGTAAAATGGTCGCAAACATGATTATGTAATTTTGGTAAGAAATTTGAAACGTTTCTCCCAATTATTGCTCTTTGTGTTGGATAGGCGTAACTTCATCCTATAATCCATCAATAGGTGTAATCTTCATGGTCCCTAGGTGCCTGTTCTTAGAAAAAAAAAAAAAAAAAAAACCTTTTCCCCCCCCCCCCCCCCCCATGAACTAACCATTTGTACAGTGCCTATGGAGAAGGACCCAAATTCACCCCTTCTGCCTCCCGCATTTGCAAGGTCTGGTTACACCACTGAATGAGTGCACATTGGTCCACTTTGATATGAGAGCTGACCTTTACATGGATAACAACTTGTGATTTTGATGATAGCTGGCACTAAAGCATTTAAAGGTGCATTTCCCGCTCGTCTTCGGGACACCCCCCGTTTACCTGGAAGTATAAATTTTTGATATCAGATGAAAGGCCCGTATTTTCTCATTGTCCGTCCTGAAATTGAAGCCCCGTAAACCATTTCATTGTTCCCATTCCCAAGATATAAAAAAACAAATGTTTTAGTGGGTTAACCATCAATGATATTGAATAGGGCTTTGCAACAAATGGCATTATTGCGTCTACTACCATCAAAAAACCATAAGTTTTTTTTCCCACGGTACTTTGAGGGGTGTAATGTGCAAGTGCCAGGCTGTCGTATCAAGTATAGAACACCATATACATAAATCGGAACAAGCAACCTTTAACCATGCCCTCATATATTGGGGCGCTAATATTTCCGGTTAACCATAAAAATCTGAATGGTGTTTCATAAGAATGCGTTTGGGAGCTCAAATTTCAGGACAAGAGAAAAATATGGTTTTTCATATGGTAACAGAATATTGCAACGACTACTCTGGGTTAGTTGTAGGTCTAAAAAGAGAAATGTGCATAATTCATTTTGGGAGTATGATGTTTTTGGCCTCACTGTTGTGGTTTCAATGTATTTGTGAGCTAAATACACTCCCCATAAATAGGAGTGCATTTTGCTTAAAATTGGTAAAATTACACCTAAAAGTACCTTTTTTTTTTTGGTTTATGCCAATGATGTTTTTTCTTGAGACTACAGCTTGTTCAGATAATATCGTTAATATTTAAGTAATGTTGTTGTGAATACTGTTTTTTTGGGCAACATTAACAAAATATATTTGAGAATAAAAACTTGTGGTTTGGTATCGTTTATTTTGAGTAAGAAGTACACCATTAGATATTTAAAAAATGTGTGTGTCAGAGTGGTTCCAAAAAAAGTTTTACACTTTTTATGTCTTCAAAAGTGGGTGGACAGAATCAAATATTTGAAGATATTACATACAAAAGCCTGTCTAAAAAAAATATGGACAATCGAAAAAAAATGGTTTAAATATGAAATTTCCCAAATCAGTCATTCTTACTTTGGCATATATTAAAGAACAAGACCAGGCGTTCCAATGGTTTTTGTTTTCATCTTATTTGCTTTTGTCAATCCAGAGATCTGATAATTTAATGCGATCCAGAAAAAAACACAAAAAACACCAAAAATCGATTTTGTGCCATTTTATGCATGGCAGGTGCTTCCCCATGTATGCGCATGCTGTCTAAATTAAAACCTCAAAACAAACGATTGCAACTAACTTGACAAAGAAGCAAAACAAAGATTAAAGTAAACAAAGAAGTCTAGTTTTATCGCCACAAGTTTTATATCACATAATAAGTTCAATGATACTATCTTCTTTTCATAAATAAAAACAATACACATCATTTATTGCCCGTTCAATGAAATGGAACTTTTGAATTTATTTAAAATTGGTAATCTGTTAAATCAAGGCCAGAAGGAATGTAATTGCAACCAAATAAACACTCTAACTACATTCACTCCAAATCCAAAGCAATGGTTTAAGAATATCGCACTGTCCTTTGGTGCATTTACTCATTGTTGAAGTCAATAAAAATTTGAATTTGGAAGCAAAGTATAAAAATGTTGTATATTTTGCATTTCAATGATACTTCAAGATCATAAAAAGTCTCTCCTCCAGGTTGCTTTACGCCGGCTGTACGTCTCATGGTTCTCTTCTAATAAACCCGCTAATACGAACAGTAGTCCTGAATATTATTCACTTTCATCTTAAAGCCAGAACTTTCTAATCATAACTTCCACCATTAAGTACTTTTAGAGTTTCTTTATGAAGTTCATCCCCTTTTAAAGATTTATCATATCTGCTCAATGTGGAATAACTTCATGTTAACAAAATTCATTCCCATTTCTCACTCAACCAGAAAGGCACAAACTCGATTTGTGTTCCGCAGTAAACTGGAGTGTATCTCTCGATGGAAACAAGCAAATGAGATGAAACAAAAAAATCTCTTTGATGTGATGTACAAAACGACTTATTTATGTTGGAGATATAATATTGAAACGAAGCATCAAGTGATCTGTGGCTTACTCTCCAGAGGGGTGGCATTGAGTTGTGCAATGAGGTGAAACAAACCAATTAAGAGTTACATTCGGAACGTCCCTTAACTGCATTTTTTCCACTTTTCAAAAATCATGTGCGGACCCGTTTTGTTTTTGGGGTGTGAAATTGCCCCTAGAATCTAACAAGAAAAATAACGCTACCACCCCTTTTTTTTGCGGTGATCGTCAGGTATGTAGTTCTTTTTTTCTTTTCCCCGAAAAGGATGTTTGGGATATAGGCCCTATAGCCATGAAATTTTGTTCATTGTTACGGCCAAACAAAAAAAAAATCAAGTTTGTTCCCAGTAGTAATCCAAAACCTAAATTTAAAATGCACGTTTAATTTTTAATTTAAAAAAACAATTGAAAAGCTGTCCCCAGAAATTGCTCAAATTGGGGGGGTGGGGGGGGGGGGGGGGGGCTAATTGTTTTTTTTTTTTTTTTTTAATTAATGTTTTATTGTCCAATTATTAGTTTATACAACAAAACATATGATTTTGGCTCCACTTGATATCTTTAAAATTGAAACATTCCATCATCTTGTTTTTGTCTGTCCCTTAACATGCAATCTCCCTTCAGTAACAAAAGAAAAACAACAACAAAATACGTAAAAGAATGGCCCCAAATTAAATGCAATGGCCTACTACTGGCAACAAAGTTGAATCCCCGCTGAAAAAAAAAAAAAAAAAAAAAAAAACGTCCCCCATTCCATCAACCACTTGCGCCACCAACCATCACCTAACCCATTGGATCCTGTATTCATCAATGACCTGACTACCCCTACCCATCAACCATCAACTCCATCCACCATGGAATACTGACTTTTGTCCTGCAACCACTGATTGCATTTCCATCAAACAGGGGCAGCAAAACGCTACAAGACTAACTAATATAGGTTAAAAAACCTAATTTTAAACAAAATAACACAATTTATTGCTTAAGGTACGTGGTAATCAGGGATTAAACAGTAAAATATAGTGACATTGAGGATTAGAAAAGGCTTGTGTATGGGCCAGGCCAGGGAGATTTAGTACAGAAATTATTTACAGTACTCCATTAACTGGCTGTTTTTCCCCCAACTTTCAGTACCACTTTGAAGAAAAATAATTTTCTTCCATTTGACATCTTCCCCAATTTTTCATTTCCAGAATTGTGGAAAGTAAACTACAATCCATCCTCTGTTGACCGATATATATGGTCAAATGGTCATAGTATTATTAAACCCTGATATTAAAAGCTAAAATTGTATTTACATAGACATTCCCCTTCCCGTCAGCCACCACTCACCACCCAAAAACCATTTAATAAGGACAACTTTCCCACCTGTCAAACAAGTAATTATTCACTGGAGCGAATGTCAAACCAAAGTACTTACAAAATTTTGTCAGTACAGGAAATCTCCTGTAACTTTTGGTCCTTTTTTTTCCAATTTTGGCTTTTCTGGCTTTCTATACTCGATTCATCGATATGTGACCCGTACCATTGTTGCGGAGGTGAAAAATTCAAGGAGGCGCAGGGACTTCTGTTAATCATTTATTGTGAGGAAGATCAGGCCTGAAAAATACAACTATCTGTGCATTTCCATACATGAATGAAAATTGTATTTAGTGGCAGGTGAGTGGGGTTATATGACCGGAGTGTCCTCCCCTCCAAAATAATCCGGTGTTAGGCCGTGCATTTGAATTCTTTATTTTTTTTAATGTTAATAAATTGAATATGTTCAAAACTCCAGGGGGACAAACATAATCAACGCGAATCGACTATAAATAAACCTGTAACCGGGGGGACTGATGTTGAGGCCCCAAAAAATGGGGTCTCCGAAACTAGGTTGTCCAGAAAAATTTAAGAAAATAAGCTGCGATCACCCTCATTCTCAGCTACTTTTTGAGGGGTTTTTGAAGAAAATTTGGGTAGAATGTGGCTTTGGACAGGAAAAGTAAGGTCCCTCTGGAATGGTCCTAAAATGGGGGCCACTGGGAACTGGAAAAAGACCTGAAAATGAGGGACTTATAATGGTAAATAACCATACTTCCTCCCAATGTGAGGAACTCCCCTCCCCCCCCCCCAACCTGAACATTTAATTGTTTTTGCTGTCATACCGCACCATTTGAACATTTTTAATTTTTTATGTACCACATTTTTTACCAATTAACATTTAATTTCCAATTCACACACACAAGCACATGCTCACACACACACAAATGTACACATCAACAATAGTTCATAATAATGAAGGGCATTCAAAGGAAAAAGAAAATTTTTTATTTGTCATACAAAGAAACTTTCTAAATTTAAGAGGTAACGTACTCCATGTGTGCCAAA
>JAMKCH010032825.1:0-27670 GCA_023653785.1 Ophioderma brevispina
AATATGCTTCATTTTTTGTGTAAACAAAATGTCCGCACTTCTCGTATCAGCAGCCTACATGACCCCGATTTTTATGAGGCTATCTAAGGTAAATGCCGATCTGCAACATGTACAATGCAGTGTGATTGTGTATTCCTGTGTTTGAACAAGCCAGCATTCTGAGGACACAACTCATTGCTCAATAGGACTTGTGGTTTCACAGCTGTATGATATTGAATTGAAAAGGTTAATGTTTTTGTGTCCAGTTGTGTATGGCTATACTCACTCAGTCCATTTTAATTTGATGACTCATTTCAGTCTTTCAGTCTCAGGATCATAAAATTGTCACCAAAGTTGTATTTTGTTTAACTTACGGTTTAACTAAAAAAACCTTAGAAAGTTGTAGGGGTTGTATTTCTAATAAAGTGTGTTGTAATTTTGCCAGATTTTGACCCAAAAGCTATCATTTATGTTGTGTCTCATCATTAGGTCAAGTGTTTTTATAATTGCGAATTTATAAATTCGACTCTTGCCATGGGCGCAGCCATGGCAAGACCTCCCAGTGAGAAACACCGATGATACATCACTACGCGCACTAAAGATATTACTTTGCCAAACAAATTCCATGAATTGTAATATAAACATGTGGTGCAAAAATACGATATCGCTGACAAATGCCATCACTTGATCTAACGTTAAGAACTAAATTTCTAAACAATATTTACGTCACTTAAAAAAGTTATCGAGAGGTTGACTTATGATATATCACAACTTGGTAAAAAAACACCAAATGTTACTATAAAAAATGTCACAGTTAACCAGTTTCTCATTGCAATGTAACAGGAAGACCCCCTACTGTGTCTAAGGTCACCTTCCAGACTTCCTGTCTTCAAGCTCTAATGCGGCGCCGGGGTCTTTTAGACAATTTATAAAGCGAATTATATAATTTATTTTTATAGTACATTTCATGTTTATGATTTTTGTACTCACTGCTTAACTACATAACATTGCTAAATGTTTTTGTAAACCTTTTCACATTTACAAATTAAAAGAAATGGGGTGTGAGGATGCTGATTTTTGCCCTCAAATAAGCTAAACCCAAGAGCTTTCCGGGGCTCCGCCCCCTGACCACCGCCGTGGTTCGCCCCTGGACGCGCCACCAGGGACCCTAAGGCGGGCCCCTGGACCGCCACCCGCTAGGGCTTACGCGGCAAGCCACTCGCAATCGCGGCAAGCCGCTCAAACGTTAATTTCTGCAAGAAAATATTCCTGAATAACTTCAGGCTCCAAGACAGCCAAAATTATTCCTATGCCCTGTGTGTCTGCTACCAAACAGCCACCGGTAAACAAAATGCAACGTAACCGGGAAAGTTAAAATATTTACAATTTGTTGGGTTTTCGAGGTAGAATTACACGAATGGACACTCTTTGGGCACAGTTCAGAAGTTATACATTCTTCCACAGGTACATAGTCAGCCTCTCATACCATAAACAGATGGGAAAGGGTGTTCACATTTTTTTTGGAAGTGGTTTCTAATTCCACCGGCCGTTTTTGAAAAAAGGTGCCCAATGTGCTTTTCCCGGGGGTGCTCCCATTTGGGGGGTCGAAGTAATGTTTCAGTAATCCTGTGGCCCATTGTTATAACTTTGGTGTGATTTTATATTTTTCAGCCATGACAAATCGATTGCAATCATTTTCAAGATCCAAAATGGCGCCGTATGCCAGAAAATTCAAAATGTCGCCCAAAATTACACTTTCTAACTAAATGAGAATAGGACACTGTGTAGTACCAGGTTCTAGTGATTTCGGGTCCATTAGTGGGTTATGGTACAAGAAGACATTTTTGTCGTTTTCAAATTCAAATGCCGTCAAATACAAGAAACTTCATAATGGCTGCCATGAAACAATGAATAATTTGGCCAAGTCGAGTTAGCATAATGTACCACCAATCGTTTGAACTTAGTGTATGTTTTCTATCTCGCAGATGCTTCTTGACCTACCAGAAAATTGCAACAGTTTTTGGACATCCAAAATGGCTGCCGTGTACCTCAAAATTCAAAATGGCGTCTAAAATTTCACTTTTTTGACAAATGATCATTTCACGGTTCACAGTTTTCTAATTGATTAAGCCTGCCCTCGGCAGTTGTGTACCTCAAGTCTATTTCGACCCCGTAGAGTGGTCCTTTGTGTGCGAGTGCTAGCCTCCCGGTGGCCGGGGGGAACACTCACATATGAATGGATGATTATGGGTGTGAGGCTGATGCCTCCAACCCAGGGGCTTCATGAACAAGGACTGCAAACAGGCAACATCCAAATTTGCCCCCAAAATAGGGGGTTTTGGGGTAACCATTTTGCTCAATTTTCCAAAATGGTGTCTGGGGTTTTGCAAAATCTTCTAAAAAATAGAGGCCTTTGAGTGCAAGATTTTGGGCCTGAAAACATACAGATTTAGTCCCTAAACTTAAGCTCCAAAACGTGCCGCTGAAATAAATAAAATTGCGGCACTTGAATTTGATAACAGATCCCAGGGCCTGAATTCAGCTATTGCCTGCATGAAAACTTACATCCCTGGGGTTGGCCCAGGTTCTGTACGTCACTTATATGTAAGGCCCCCCCCGCCGGGGATATGGGGGATGCTTTCATGCTTGTATAAGTCCAAGGGTCTTGAGTTTTGACAAATACCGTATACTAACGCCCCGCTTGTGCAGGTGTCGCCGCGTATACAGGGAACCTTTACTCTTTTTTTTGACATTTTGGGCGGCGTGGGAAATGAGGGTGATTCGTAAAATGTGAATGCAAAAATTGATATGAATCGCTGACATGCCCGAAATTTCAGTATGCTCCGTTGTACTAGCTGTAGCGGTTATCGAGTGGCCTGTCAACTAAAATAGAAACAACCCCGATATGGTACACTTCATATATAATATTTTTGGACTCGCATCAATTCTGTATCATCCCTCCAAGTAGCGGTGGTGTTACAAATATACTCGAACGGTCATTTGGTATTACAGAGTTAAATAAGAAATAAAAAATGACCGTGTGGGGTGACACTGACAGCCCGGGGTGACAGTGTATCTCACGTCTCACGCTGAAGCTCGATGATCAGTAGCTCTGGCGAAAAGTAGGTGTAACAGTGCGCAGTGAGCCTTGTTGTTGTTATAGATATCTAAGCTTGGGCGACACGAAAGTCTCATTAGATTTTTTCGCGCGAAATAATATAAGGAGCCCAGAATAAATCAGTTGAAAAGGCGAGCAAAATTTTGCCGTTTAAGACCAATTGGTGCGTAAAACCACGTCATGATACCATTAAATTTGAAACTAAATCTCGATTTACAATCATATAATAACTGTGTCAGATAAAACTGTGTCAGATCAAAGTGAGTCAGGTTACGGAAACTGCCAGACTCATGGGAGTGTGTTTTTCTTTCATGTATGCATGGTGTGTGTGAATAAAGTTTGTCTTTAGGTTGTTCTTCTGTGTCTTGTTTTTTGATGTGATATTTAAACAAAATGGACAAATGACAAAAAAATATGCATTAGTAAGTATTCCAAATATTCCATGGAAATCTTCTTCAGAAATCGTTTGAGAGGAAAAAAAAACCTGGAAAATTAATATTCCACAACAGATTGCGTCATTTATTCCAAACTATCAGTATGTCTAAAAGTCATGCATTTTCTTAAAGCTCTCCAAACGCGGTACGCCCACATTAACTTGCAGAATGCAGTGCCAACACACACACAAGTGCCGTTGGTGACTCGCAGGAGTCGGTGACTAGCAGTAAAGGCTATGTACGCATGCGTGAAATCCCTTCTACAGCGTGAATAGGGTAGCTTTGTTCGTGCAGTGTTTGTAGTTTCATTTCACTATTTTGATGAAGATAACTATGCTTACTATGCATGTACCATGTACGACGCCGCAGAAGTGGAAAATTCTCCGTAAATGTAGCCGGCAAGCCGACATAGTCCCTCCAAAAACCGATACATAGAAATAGTAAGCTGGCGTATGATATTGCGCCATGCTCGTACGCAGCGCGGGGATTTTGCTACTGACGTACATAGTAGCTTGAGGTTCTGAACATCGCAATTGCTATAATAGCCCCATAAGCTGCAACCATGCCAGATTTTCTGTTCGTTGCTCCCAATTAGTGATTAATTTTCCCATATAGCACCTTGAAGGGATGTCCCCTAACTAGTATTAGGTATGTTTCCCGCCCCGAAAGCTTCACGTTAGCGTGTCCTGCCCATTTCAAAATGACCTCCATTGTTTTATTAAACCGCCATTATAAAGTTAAATTACAGATAGAAATTTTACCAAAGATATACACGAAACCAAGTTTTTTTAACGCTGAAAGGGGCTTAAACATCTATGCGTCCAAGATGGAACGCCGCAAGGAGGCATATTTTGCTAAATGAACTTAAATGGCAAATTTGAACCATAGAACCCGAGTGATATTTTGGGAGTTCCAAAATAATTTATGATATTTATCTTTTACCTACAGGTTTGTTTTTAAGATTCCGGTTATTATATTCCTCTAGAAGAAATCAGAAGACAGCAAGCCCTACCCATCTTTTCGGCGTTACTTAACAACCTTTTCTCATAATGACCTTAAACATTTCCAAGATGTAAAAAGATATTAAAGTGGGGTATGGACTTGTCCTAGAGAGTGCCGCTACTATAGCTGTTACTAGTTGGCCATATAACGTATTTTAAACTGACTCTATAATAGATCTCATTAGGAAGACAACGGCTCATATCAACCTAATCCATAAAAATCATAATAAATTGGCGTGGACTGTATTTAAAGCAATATGGCACATTTTTTGAATAGCGCCCCCAATTTTCCAATTGGATTATTGTTTGCACAGTTATGTTGTTAATATTCTCTAGGAACTATCCTGCGACCAGAATGCTAAAATAATGCGTATTTATCATAAATAAGCGATTTTGTAATTAGAATTGGGATCCCAGATTGGACCGAACGCAGAGTTGAAATGCTACGTTTATGCATCCCTCCATGATCAAATAGTGCCACCTCGAGAAAGTATCCTCTAACTTGACTTCCCGAACCAATAAAACACACTAATTGGATAGCGTAGACACGTACATGGCGCTATTTCCCAGTATTTCATCCACATTGGGAGGCGTTTCAAGGCAGCCGTTGAATTATTATCGGGATTCCCGATAATAATTATTCTCGTTTGTTGACACATAGACATGTTCGACTTGAACCCATCACAGGTATAGTTTACTAGTCCAGTTACAATTAAACCGTGTAAAAATCTCACATTTTGAAAAATTGGGGGCGCTCTTCAAAAAATGTGCTAATATTGCTTTAAAGGGACGGCTCAGTGACTCATCAGGTGCTTCCTTCCCAGTAAAATACAAAAAAAATATGCTTATGAAGAAGTGAAAAATTGTCTAGATGTAAGAATTAAATTAAATATGGTGAAGACGTTCTTTCGATCACATCAAGTGCTAATCTTTGTTTCTGACTTGTAACCACAGGCTCTTTCTCTCTCTCTACTGCCTAGATCAGCTTCCTCCTTCCCAAGTGTCAACTAGTGTTTTAGTGGGTCTGCATTAATATGCAAGTAAGTACGAGAGAAAATTGCGGAAAAATGTTAGTTTCGTTATGGTTTCTTATGTCGACAAGATGTCAGGGTTTTTTTTACTCTTGATTTTATTTCCCTCGGAGCGGTCCTAACCGCCCCCATCATGAGTTATGATCAAGTCCGCAATACACATGTCATTACATCTTTTTGTGCTTAATCAAAATATTACCGCACTCTTATCCCTCTATTTGGTTATTTTAGTACAAAACATGCCTCCTACCGGCGACAATCTTGGGACACTAAATGTTTAATCCCACTTTCATGAAGATAGAACTTGTTATTTCCTAGTCCACGGGATAAAATTCCTATCTATAAATGACATACAATAGCAGTTTTTCATAAAACCATGGTTGCCATTTTGAAATAGGCAGTACGGGCGAATGTGCAACTTTTCGGGGCGGAACATACCTAATCCTAGTCATGGAGACAACCCCCTTCAAGGTGATATATTGGAAAAATAATCACTCAGGTGGTGTTTGCAACGCACTTCATAACAAACGCACTTTTGTTACGAACTGTGTTAATCTCTCTTGTGACAGAAGAAAAAATGACAACTTCGATGGCGGGCGCACTTCAATAACACAATTTACAAGTGATGAAATTTTCAAAATTGTCCAATTTAAACTTTACTCCCACGAAGTGTTACTAACTGCGTTCAGAAGCCTTTTTTGACAAACAAAAAATGGACAGCTTCGACGCACTTTGTACAAATCTATTTTCCGAAATCTTCAAAGATGCCATTAAAGAACACTAACTCGCACTGGCATCATCGCCAATACCACTCGTCCCATGCAAATCCCTCCATACTACTTCGTTCCAGGATTGACTCATCCCATATCATCGTCCCTCATACCAACCCCTCCCACAACACTCGCCCAATATACTCACTCCATATCGATCGCCCCATATCAACTCGCCCCAATTATTAATTTGCCCATATCAACCTTCCAATATCAACTAGCCCGATACCAATTATGCTAACTATTACTTCGCCCATTACAAAGGGCCTTGTATGAAATCGTCCCATGCTCATTTGCATCATGCCCTATTATTAACTCGCCCAGATCAAATCGACACGATTTTAACTCTCCCCATTTCATCGCGTCATATCAAATTGCCGATATTACCTCGTCCAATTTTTAACACGCCCTACTAATCGCCTGTTACCATTCGCCTTATTAATAACTTTCTCATAAGTCAACTCTCTCATTATTAAATTCCCACATGGCAACTCACCTCCAGAACATTTGTCCCAAAATCACTTCGCCACCTTTCAGCCCCCTATCTAATTTCAACTATTACCTTAAATTCAGCCCCATTTAACTTATCAATACTTTAAATATCTACCAATGATCATATACTCATTAAACACGCTTGTAACAAAAATGTTACAAAGTGCATTAACACTAAAATAATACCTAAGGGGGGTGTTCCTTAGTACCCAAGATTGTTTTTCGACGATTTCTCACTCGGAAAAATATTTCGACTCTATTTTTTGTGGGTAATGGCAATTTATCGATCGCGATTCGTTCTATAAAAAAAATTACGAAATTTCTCCCACGTTCTAAAATGAGACTAATGTAGCTGGGTGTCCTAGGAACCCCCCTTAGGCGCCAACGGAGTAGTGAGCGATTTAAAAATAAAATTAGCAAAAACCTGTTGCCAGAAATATTTTCGCTTATGCTGTTTTACTATTATGAAACAAAATTAATTACACTAATCAGAAAAAATAATTAACCCTTGATGTGCTGAAAAGAAGCGTTCCATCATCGAGCGATCTTTCTGGCTCGCGGCCATGCGTACAAAAACCTTGGCAAAAAGCTGCCCCCACAAATAAATACAAGAATGTTACAAATGGGTAATGTTTGTGTTAAATATATGTAAATTAGTCCTTCCTTCTTATAGAGCAGATATAAACTATCAAAATGATTGAATGGGATGTTGGAATAGGGGTCGCGGAAACAACATGATCACTTTTGAGCGATTTTGACGATTTCGAAACCAAGGATTTGCCCTAATTTCAGACGATTAATTAAAACCGGAACTCATCTTATTGCACCTTGGCCTTTGGTCTTATGCCCCTCAAAGTGGTATGAGTTTCCTTTGAAAATTCCATCGGGAAAGGGTTTCCTTAGGGGGGTCTCCCCTTATGCACCCAACGTGGTGAAACACCTGAGGACACTTAAGTGTTGAATTTCTTTTTAAAGGGGCGCAATTGCAGGTAAAATACGCGACGGAAAAGAATGGAAAAATGGCTCTAGCAGGCCCCCTCATGGAGTTAAGTGTTTTACTCAGCCAAACTTTTCAACTAAGAAATACTTCAAATAGCCGGCCCAGGCAATACCTCAACAACCCACTTTGTACCAAAATGTTACAAAGTGTGTAAAGTTTTTAAAGACAGTATATTTTTTTTACATTTTGTAAAAAATTGTTACAAAGTGCGTTTTAGTTGCTGATGCTCTCTATGGCAGTAAAAATATAACTTTACTATGAGTTAAAGGTGTTGTTCCGATTTTATGTGCAAGTGTTCACTTGATGTGAAGCGCCCTGTACTTGCGACATATGCCCCATCAAGTACCGTGGGAAAAGGAACCAACTGCCATTTTGAATGGAGACGCAGTAATGCATGTTGCAACAGACCCTATTCAATACGTGCTAATATTGATGGGTAACACAAAATCGGCGGTTTTTTTTTGTTTATATTTGGGAATGAAATGATTTAAGGCTCAAAGTTCAGGACGAAAAGAGAAAAATACGGACCTTTGATATCAAAATCGATACTACTTCCGGAAAATTAGGGGGGTTCCCAACGGACGATCGGAAACACGCACCTTTAAAGTATATATTTTACTACTGAGTTAAAATTATGTAGAAGTAATTCTCTATTCATGAGGAAAATCACTAGCAACCTGACGATCCCCCCAAAAGGAGGTAGCGGTACTTGTGGTGTTAGATCTAGAGTACTAATCTTTCCCTGTACTCCACAAGCTTGGGTCGCTCTCCTGTTAATTTTTTTGAAAAGTGTCAAAATGGGGCCATTTAGGGTTTTAAGGGGATGATGGCGGGTACGGGTTAACTTCAACAACTAACAATTTAACAACGGCATTTTAACGATTTTGTTAGCAAAGTGGGTTGAAGTAAATGTCCTTTAAAAAACATTAACGCCTTTTGTAACAATTTTGTTCAAATTGTAACAATTTGTTACAAGTGTAACAAGTGTAACAATTGTAACATTTTGATTCAAACAAACCCAATGAAAAATAAAAAAGTAATATTAAATATTTAAAGTTGTAAAGTGGGTTGAGTTAACACTTAGGGGGCTATTGTTTGCTTTTTGGTTCTAGTGTTTTGAACGCTGCAATATTTATTTTTTTTGTAATTTGTCAGCATTTTAGGGTCTTTTTAGTTGCTTTGGCTTAACCAGCAAAAATATCATTAGAGTCGTCGTTTTTCCGTTAATTAGCTGGGTCCCCTAGAAGTCCACCAAAAGTGCCATTGACCCAAACGAAAAAAAAAATTATAGTGATTCTGATTCATATGCTACACCCGAGTGGCCATAACAATAAACTGGGCAAATATAAATATTCTGCAAAATATAGTCAAATATTTAAAAATATATTCATCTACGCGTAGTTCTAGTTAAAACATATGTAAATTGCAAGTTACCAAACAGTACCCCCTAAAAGAAATATGAAATGAAAAGATTGTTTAAAATACTTTTCTATTTGTTATGTATTCAAGTTATCCTTACTGCCATTATAGTACAACACAGCTTAACGCACTTTGTTCCTTTTCGGTTAAATAGTGGTTAAAGCTGGTCCCTTTGAAAAAAAATAACACACGTTGTAACAATTTTTGCTACAATTGGGTTGTTGAGGTACAATCGCATGGTCGATTTTTAAAGGATAACCCGTACAACGAAAATATTTAACATCTAACACTATAAAATATTATTGGACCTCAAATCCGAGTGGTTTCATAGAAAAACGGAATTATATCTCAAACCCTAACAATGAATTCAAAACCATCTATCCTGACCATGTGCTTAATTTAAAAATCGCGTAGTGATAACTTGTTATGCGATAACGACCGGCACGTTTAGGTCATATACATGCAATAGGAAATGCACATTATGAACGCATCATGCGTGAAGGTGTATAGACGCCTCTGTGGCCGTCATATCGCATAACCAATCATTCCCATATACAGTAGAGCAATGTTCAAATGCGCCTGGTCAGACAAAATGCTTTTTAATTTCGTTTGATGGTTATTATATTCCTTTTTCCTTCCCCCAGAAAACCCATACGTGTTCATATGGTTTTATAGCTTATATTATGTAAGCTATTCTTGATACAGGTTTCTCCCTAAATTTTTAAGTTGTAATTGGGTTGACTAAGGGGGTTCCCTACCAGGGGCCCATTTTGTTTTGTTTTGGGCGTAATTAGCATGGTCTAGGAGCCCCCCGGAAATGCCTAGACAAAAAATGGAAAACAAACAACTTATAGAGTTACTCTGATTCTGATATTATAATACATACACATATTACATAAACGAAGTAAATAAAAAAAATCTTGGAAATTAATCATTATATTTTATGGGTGTGCTCATATTGCAGTTAACTGTAGAAACTGTAGGGTAAATAATTGATTTTTATTATTTTTTATCATATTCAATTATTTTTAAACACCTTTCTATTTTGTAGCGTGGTTGAAGTTAATCCTTTCCTGCCCCACATAGAGCCAGCACCTTAACGCACTTTGCACAATTTTTGTTACTAGTTGGTTGCTAAAGTTATCTCGTAATGGGCAGAATAAATTTTAAGTTTTTAATTTTGTAAATTGTCTGAAATAATGTATGTGGAGTTGAATGAGTATCTTGAAATGGGGCTTCGCTAAGAATGGGACGAGTTGGTAACTGGAGCGGTTTTTTAATGTGTGTATGAGTTTTCTCCTCTACTGCCGTATAGAGCACCAGTATGAGCTCAGCCACCTGATAAAAATTTTATTACAAGTGGATTGCCTGAATCATGTTTTCATTAGGGGTTATTAAAACATTTAAAAAAAATTAGATAATTATCTATCGGTTTACTTGGTGTCGTGAAGTTTTATTTTACTGCCATATCCAGCAGCAGCCTAACGCCACTTTGTAATAATTTTGTTACTGAAGTTCGTTTAAATGTCCCATTTTAAAAGTTTTTAAAGCCTTTTGTAACAATTATTGTACAGTGGGTTGGTGAAGAATCTTGTCATGTAATGTATTTATATTGGTTTTTTACTTGGTAAAGTGGTTCCTTCCCTCACAAAATAAACAAGTGAGAAGTCTTGAGCAATTGCAGCTACGTGCATGCAGAATTATCCTGGGTCATAAAGTTTTTTCGACTTATAACAAGCTCTCGGTGATTGTTAGCTTGGAAGCACTCTGGTTACTAGGAGGGAAGACCATTGCGTCAGTTTTTGCCAAAAGGAGTGCTAATACAGAAGGACAAAATATCTTCCTCCCCCCTACTATACTAGAGAGTCATTCTCGCAATCTCCGCAATGCCAAAAACTCCCAGCTACGGTTTAGACCAGACCCGGTTTTCAAACATTCCCATCCCTGATTTCATCAGATTATTAACTAAATAATGTTTTTTGGTTTCTTTCATAACTCTGGATATTCTGTTTGCATGTAACCACTCTCATAATGGTTCATTTGTGTACAATATATTTAAATATTTATCTATTGGGGAATTCAGTGCATGATAATGCAAAATGCCTATAGTTGGGGTTGCTAAGTTATATATCGTACTGGGCAGATATTATTAATATTTTTTAATTGGAAAGTGGTCTGAAATAATGTAGGTGGGATTTGAGCATGAGGTCTATGAAATGGGGCTCGCTAAGATGTGCACGAGTTGGTAATGGAGCGGTTTTTTTTAGTTGTATGGAGTTCTCCTCTCCTCTACTGCCGTATAGAGCAGCAGTATGAGCTCACCCCCCCAAAACTTATACCATTTTAATTACAAAATGGATTGCTGAAATCATGTTTTCATTCAGGGGTTATAAAAAGTGTTAAAAAAAAATTATATAATTATCTAACGTGTTACTAGTGTAGTGAAGTTATATTTTACTGCCATAAATCCAGCAGCAGCCTAACGCCTTTGTCATACTAAACAATATTGTTACTATTTCGTTTTAAAACACACACAATTGTCCCATTTTAATTTTTTAAAGCCCTTTGTAACAATTTTTTTACAAAGTGGGTTGTGAAGTAATATTGTATTGTAATATTTTAATATTTTTTTTAACTTTGGAAAGTGGGCTGAGTTAACAATTGACTGCATAAGGTGCATCCTAAGGCCTTTTTGTATCTAAATTATATTTCGATTACCAAACGTTTACCAAGATCAGTCTCCGTGATATCAGTGTGTTGTGTTTACAATTCAACTTCTTCAACTCCGGAGATCAAGAGAACTTGAACTTACCTGCGTGAATCTATGGACTTGTTGCACACCAAGTATCCGGACATTGGCTTTGTATTGCTTGTGATATTCAACAGAATAACATTAGTTCGGTTTTAAATGCTCAAAATCTGTCATCAAATCGTGTTTTTTTCCCAACTCGTAAACAAGCTACTCTTTGACTAAAATATTAACAAATTTTGACTCGTTCTAGGTGATAAACCTTATTCATTATAGTCCAAATTGCAAAAAGTGACCACTCATGGCGTTGTTTGGGAAACCCAAAGTGCATCAAACTCCGTAAGTCTTAACCCGCATCAGACATATGTTCAAATATAAACTTCACAAGTGCTGAATTTGGTACAATGGATTCATTCCCAGAATTTGGATTGATGTTTTTAACTGCTGCCTAACACCCAGCTAAAAACCGATGCATTTTTAATGGACTCATTACACAATGCGGTAGAAAAATGTTTTTCCCATTTCAACTATGAAATGTCACAGTAATGACAAACTTTGGATAACCAAAAAAATTAATTCTTTTGATAAGCTTGCGCCAAAAGGCATTTTTCAATCAATCGGGCAATACCAGTGAGTTTAAGAAATTACGTAATCTTGTGAAACGTGTAAAATTGCTAAATGTAAAGTCAATTACTATGCTAACCGGGTGCGCAATTTACAAACTGTTGATCCACGTCAATGCATCAAAGATTCGTATTATGACGGGTAATGACAAATCAAAGCTGCCCATTCCAATCCCCTTGTGTAGATTATTCGACGACCATGGTAAAGATTGCTTACTTATCAAATCAATGATGCTTTTTTGGTTTTACGTCTCTTCTGCGATTCCACCACTTAATGTTGCCAGATTAGAACCTTTTTCTTTCTTTCTTTCCATTTGCTTATCACTCCCTGAACTTCTCTTCCCTTGGATGTACTATGTGCAGTTTAAAAAAAAGGGTCAAAATCACAGCTAAGTCAAGTGGCCCTGACGGGATTTCATTCACCTAACTTATAAAGGAATTTGCAGACGAATTCAGCGTTCCTCTCTGTAATATTTTAAATTCATTCCATGCTGATGGTGGGTCGTTCCTATACAATGGAAAAAAGCATTGTATGGTGCCCACCCCAAAACCAAGCTCCGCACAATTGTGATAAGTTAAGAACAATATCACTCTCTGATTGTTTTGCAAAAATAGCTGAAACCTTTATTACTGATTTTGATTTTAGAAGATATTGCTGAAAAAATTGATTTACAACAACATTTTTGGTAATGTTACAGGTGTTGGTACTGCACATTTAACCTGGTTAGCTCTTTTTTCATTTTTTGTCATAAAGGTGCTGACAAGTCCACCAATGTTGGGGACGGTGGTTCTTACGGACTTCTCAAAGCGTTTTTGATATGGTGGACCATAATCGTTTATTGAGAAATTCTCTTTCGCTTGGGTCCGAGGATCCATCGTCCCTGGTTGTGCGACTTTCTCAACAACCGCATGAGTGTTTTCGTTTACAATCAACACTTTCAGACTAAACATTTAAGAGGTTGCCCTTCCTCAAGGTACCAGTTAGGTCCTATAGGGTTTCAGGTTATATTAATGATGGGCAGTACCAAAACAATCTAAGCCTATTAATGTTGGAAATATTTGGAGACCTGACACTATAGAAATCGTATCCACCCTAAACAAGCCAGCTCAGAGAGACATTTGATCAATTCAGCCAATGGACTGAAAGTATTAAATAAGCTGAGCTTAAACCCTTCAAAGTGTCAGTCCTCCCGATATGTTTCAAAGGAATATGCCCACAAACAGATAAAATCAAGTTGTACTCTAGATTTTTTTAGACCATGTTATTCTAGTAGATTTGGCTTCACGGACCATTGGGACAAAATATTTTGGAAATTATCACAAAAACAAACCGTCAACATTTTATATGCTTAAAAGCTAAAGAAGTTTGGTTTTAGAGTACAAGCGATTGATTACAGTTTATAAAGGTATATTCGCCCGACCTCGCCCTCTTTTAGAATACTCTGATGTGGTTTGGAATCTTCCCTCACAAAAACAAGTGAGAAGTCTTGAGCAATTGCAGCTACGTGCATGCAGAATTATCCCTGGTCATAAAGTTTTCGACTTATAACAAAGAGCTCTCGGTGATTGTGAGCTAGAGACTCTGGTTACTAGAGGGAAAGACCATTGCAGTCAGGTTTGCCAAAAGGATTCTATACAGAAAGGCAAAATATCCTTCTCCCCCCTACTAGACTAGAGAGTCGTCTCGCAATCTCCGCAATGCCCAAAACATCTCCCCCAGCTATCGGTTTAGGACCATCCGTTTCAAAACAGTCCCATCCCTTATTTCATCAGATTATTAACATAAATAATGTTTTGGTTTTCTTTCATAACTCTGGATATTCTGTTTGCATGCACCCCTCTCATAAGGTTCATTTGTGTCCAGATATGTAAAATATTTATGCTATTTGGAATTGCAGTGTCAATGATATCAAAATGCCATATTTTTATTATATTTATTTTGGGGGGAGTGAATTGTGAATTATTAATTATTGTATTTTTTGTGTGTGTAGGTGATAATGCATGTGTTTTTGGGTGCGTATGTGTTTGCTTTTTATGTGTGTGTGTGGTGGGAGTGTGTTTTGGGTTTTGGTGTGTTTTGTGTAATATGAGTGGAATCTGTATGTGTGTGTGGTGTGTGGTGTTATGTTGTGTGTACGCTTTGTGGTGTAAGCACATTTTGAGTGTAGGTTCTCTTGTTTTAATAACCTAATTGAGCGCAATTCTTGTGCCTTTAATTTTTCTTCGTAGTTTAAATGTATTTGCATATTTTTAAAAATGAATTTTAAATATTCTTTTTCAATGTTTTAATGGTAATAAATGCTGTAATTTGTCTTTACCACTCATGCTTTATATAAAACTAGACTATACTTACTATAATTATATTGTTTGTATTGTCTAGATTAGTTGCGCTTGCAATTGGGCCACATTCAAATCCATCGCGTTGTGTTTTACCTCCTAGGACCCTAGGTGCCCCCCTGCCCCCCCCCCCCCCATGCCCTGTCCTACAAAAATAAAAAAGAGAGTTACTTGATTCTGATTATTCTGATTCTGAAATCCACGGACCGAGAGCAAAACAAAATGGACCCCATTTTTGGTAAGTGTTTAAGTCAACAAATTTACAACTTCAAATCAAAAAACTTTAAATATCTTTCCATGGCGATGTACCTTCGCAGCAATTGTAACCCAATTGGTTTTACAAAGCGCGTTAAAAAAACATGCAAGGGACAGCCTTTAACCCACTAATGTAACCAAACTACTACAAAGTGCGTTAAGCTGCTGCTGTTCTATATGGTCGTAATGGAATAACTTGAACACAATAACAAAATAGAAAAGTATTTACAAATCTTAATTTCATATTTTTTGACAAGTGTATATAGCCCTCCATTTTTTCGGATTAAATTAAACTGTTAAAATATTATTTCTCAATTGTTATTTGAGAAAAGATTTCTCACGGTAAAAAGTACTTTGTTTACAAACTATAAAAAAGAAAGGGAATTCCCCTAGAGATGTTTGTGCAAAATGCCCCTGTTAGATAGATTGCACATAGGGGAATGGGGATTCCCCAAGACTTCAACCTTAGTACTGAGTCAACTTGTTTATGCTTTAAGATCAAACATTGCAAGATCTGGGGAGTTCCCATAAGTTATTTGGGAAGTGATGTAATCAGATGATAAGAATTTATGTGAATTCCAATTGGTCATCTAGGGTAAGGTGTGTTTTATACATGATGATGATGTATATTATTGTTAGAAGGGGAATCTAGCTGTGTGAAGTTAAATAGTACGTGTGACTGAAGGACTGATGCCACAGTTGTAATCTGGAGCTATACAGTAGGGTTAACTTATAGCTAGTTTTAATCTACAATAATGGTAGATTTTAATGCTCCACACCATATAGTGCCAGATTTATTCTATTGTCAATTCCATGTGAGCAGAGTTTGTAATTATTCTACTGTTCGTCGTTGAAGCCAAAGTGCTGATCAAATGTGGACAGATAAAATCGTGGTGATTATCCTGTACTGATATACTGTGGAATATTAATGTCGTCGAGGAACTGACTTACCTTGTCGTCTTAAACTGCTTGACAAAAGTTATCTTCAGGACTGAGAAATTCTTAGGAATATACCATGGATATTTTTTTTTTTATTGTGACTTTGTCTCCATCATTTTGGGAAGTCTTCGTGTTGAACTGCACGCTTCTTGTGACATTAGTGGACATTCCTTGTGGACAATAATAATTAACTAAGTGTGTGTATTGTGTAATTTGATTTATGTAATTTTGTTTTGGACATCCCAATTCTTGAACCAAATCAAGTAAGTATCACCTTAACCTAAAACTGTTATTATATAAAATTTAGATCCTTCGAGCACCAGGCTCATTTTTGTGTTAGAATGTATTTCTGATTTTCTTACCTTTGACTCCTACGAGACGTCATAACACATGTTTTGTAACATGTAATTACCATTATTTTTATATGAAATGGCGATTGATGAGATGAATATATTTGCGATACTTCAAAAAACACAAGATTTTTGTGTCGTTATGATCGTTATGTAACTAGGTGTATTCCTTATGAAAATCAGAATCATGGTAACTCTTTATTTTTCCCAAACTTGGGGGGTGGGGGTCGGTGGCTCCAATAGGCCCAGGCGAATTAATGCAAAACGACGCTATTGATTTGTTTTCCTTTTTGGCAGGCAAGGCAAGCGCAACTAAAACATAGACAAAAAATAATACCACAATACAAAAATATCGCATTCTTAAAATACGCGCCCGAACAGCAAAATGGCCCCTAGCAAGGTACCTTCTCTTTTAATTGTTGACCTCACCCCAATTTACAACTTAAAATACTTAATATCTCACGATTGACCCACCTCAACAACCCATCAATTTGTAACAAAATTGTTACAAGTGCTGCTGCTGCTTTACTGCTCTGGCATTAAATAACTTCACTGCACTATAATACACTAGAGATTCTAAAAAAATTTGAATTTGAAAACTTACGCTTTCGGAGCAATTCCTCGTCCAGATTGCTGCACCCTAACCCATACCAACTCGCCCCCGCCTTAATTCAGCCCACTTTATAATTAACAATGTTTTTAAATACTTCCATGACATATAATGCAGCAACCCACTTTGTATATATTGCTACAAAGTGGTAAAAAACTCATATCATAAAACTCATACTGCTGCTCCATATGGCATAAGAGAGAACTCCAACACCAGCAAATCGCCATTCCAACTCGTCGGTCCAATTTTTCAGTCGATCCTCCGTTTCAACCCACCTCATATCAATCGCTCTACCACATATTGCACACCACTTTACAAAGTAAAATACACAAATAAATCGCCCAGGATGATTAACTTTGCAACCCCATGTAACAAAATTGTTACCAAGTGCGTTATTTTGAAAGGTACAAGTTCAACCCACACTTTGTAACAAATTGTTTACAAGTGGGTTTCAGCTATTGTGCCTAATCCCTTAGAGGTGTAAAAACAACGCCATATGACAACCGCAAAAATGAAGATTGCGGTATTGTGTTAGTTTAAAGTGCAAAAATATAACATAGTGCTGTTTTCTCTTTTTTTTTATTTAATTAAGCACTTTATAATACACACTTTACAAAGTGGGTTGCTCAAGTTATATCGATAAGCGATTTAGTGCCATGATTCGGTTCCGTTATTTAACGATCTTTCGTGCTTCCAGCGCTGGGGATCACTTACTTCCTTCAACTAAAAATTTTAAAATATTATTAAACCAGGAAAAGCTGTAATCCCCACTGAAAAGAGTGCACATTATTATTTAGAAAAATGAATAAAATGTCAACTCAATTACTCCGAATGCATGACCAATATGTACACGTAACTCAAGCCACATAGATCTAATGATATTTCAACAATCAAACCCAACAAACTTCAGATCTCTTCTCAACAGGGAATACAGGGTCCATTGTTACTGCCTACACTGTTGAAAGATTTTAACTATATCAGGTGTTATTACTTCGCCGATTGAGAGCTCAGATCAGTTCAATAACTAAATACAGGCAACATACTCACTCGCTCATGATGTTTTAAACATGTAGGTTCGCTGAATAACCATTGCCCTTTCTTGGTAAATTGAATAGACATTCTTAGGTTTGAAAGACATAACTTTGCGTATCTAGTGTTAAGGGCACAAATTAGGTCAGTGTGCTTGCCATGGGCCTTTTCTTTCAATGACTTTTTGGTCCTGTACATGTTCCTTTTCGAAAAAAAATAATTAATCTATGGTCCAGTTAATTGAGCACACAGTAGAATCTCAGATTTCTTTTATCGCGAACGAGGAAAGAACTTTGCCAATTCGAGCAATGGACATAACATTCAAGTCCTATTCACTGCTCAACATTTACAATGACAGATGTAAAAGAATGTGAATTGTGTCCCGGGCCGAGTTTTGACATATCATTAGCTCCATTCGTTTTCGCTTGCGCATGTTTTGAGGTGTGTGTATATCCATTGCACTAATTCTGGAAATATTACGTTGACATTTTATTCATTTTTCTAAATATTGTGCACTCCTTTTCATGTGGGGGACACAGCTTTTCCTGGTTATTAACGATCATATTGTTTTCAATTTTAGCAAATATAAGTATGATCCCCGGCGCTGAGCACGAAAAAGTTAAAAAGGCCAAAATGTATTTATTAACCATGGCCTCATTGAAGGAGCATAGGTCGAGTTGGAATACGATGCGATTTGGTAATGGGTCGAGTAATTCTTAGCATAGATTATATTGAAAGAGTTGATATGGGCAAATTAAAAGGTGGCGAGTTGGTATAGTGAGTGGCTCATGGACAACGGTCAAATGGGATCAAGTTAATACTGGGACAAATTAATATAGACGCGATTACTAGTTGGACTAGTTGGTATTGGCGAGTTGATATGGGTCGAGTTAGTGATTCTTTAAATAATGTTAGAGCTTTGAAGCATTTTCAATCAATTTGATTTTGTTAGCAAATCGAATGTTGTCCCTTTTTGTTCTGTCACAAGAGAGCTTAACGCTGTTAGTAACAATTTTTTACGTGGGGAGTAATGCTCTTACACTAGGAAGATCTTAGAAAATTTCATCACTTTAATTTTGTTGAAAAGTGCGTCGAAGTTGTCCGCTTTTTTGTTCTTCACGAGTATGGCTCAAACGCAAGTTCTAACAATTTTGTTACAAAAGTGCGTTTTGTATGAAGTGCGTGTCAACGGGTGCACAACAAACTCGAATTTAAGGCCGTACAGGAACTGGCTCATGGACTATAAAGGCGACCTTGCATTGAGTTGAAAGACAAAAATTACGGAAATTTTGCATGAGCTTGAAAGACAAAAAATTACGGAAACTTTATTTATTAATGAGTATATAAATCAAATATATACTACCTTATTCGAGCCTCTGCGTAAAGGGTCTCTCCGAAGACCAGCCAGTTAGGACCTATGTGATATCACTTCGGGCGCATAGTTTTAACCGGGACTTAGTGGCACTATATATTGTATACGACAGGCTCATTCAAAAAGAAGTTTACTCATTTTTGGTTGTGGCTTTGGTATAAACTATATACAGAATACCCCGATAATTATGATGTCATGAAAAAGGAGCAATTTGAACGTCTTAATAAAAAAGATTGTTTGATTTGCTCATGCCAAACCAAAAGTATACTCATTTGAATAAAAACACCCACTTGCACCATTTTCTATTTCGCCCTAATCCATAAAGCGAACAGGATATTTCGACTGTCTTGCAACATTATTGTTAAAGAACAAGTTGTTGGTTTTATTACTAATCCTCACGAAGCATAGCAAATGAAATTAAAGATCTCAAATGCTGACAAAATGTGAATGATAATTATTCATGTTTTTGTTGGTCTCTCGCCACGTTTTCGTTTTGTAAAATTCTCTTAAAAAGAAACACCCAGTGCATGTTATGCAGTTTTTGAACAAACCAGTTAATAACAAAAAGCAGCCCGTCAATTCAAATCACATTACAAAGTTAATTATGTAAATGCAACAAAACTGTTTGAAAAAAAATACAGATATATATAATTATTGCATATCTATGAAAAGTTAGGAAAAGGTTGTTTTATCAGATTTTACAAGTCTCGGTACCTTCATGTTCGTAGGGACTTGGAGATGAAAGAGAAGATAAGTTCGTGAAACTTTTTGTGCGCTCTTGTGCATTATTAAATTTGGAGCCATCGTGATAACTGGTCAGCTTTCGGGGCATTGTAAACATTTTTTCAAAAATAATGATAGGTGGGCTAGCAATTGATCAACACTTCCACCTTACCAAACCACTGTATTTTGAATTTGAATGTCAGGCCATTCCAATCAATACTTTGCCTGGGAAGTCCATATGTGCGCAGCCTAGGAAAATGGGTGGTTTATTCAAAGACTTTAACTTTGGTTGGTATGAGAAATTTAAAAAAATCTTTTTTATTAGATATCTAGAAATGCGCTTATTAATGACATTACAGTTTACGGGATGTCCTTATATATTTTTTTTTTACAAAACTACAATAAAAATGATTTGAACTTCTTTTGAATAAGCCTGTATATCGGTCGTCGATTGGGGAAGAGTCGAGCCCAGTGTTCACGAAATATAGAGAGTCCTATGCGGGGAGTAATTGTTTCAGTACAATAACCAAACAGTCTTGACGATAGATAAGGTCACGGTTTATTCCGGGTATTTACGTCGCATAGGGCACCCTGACATGGGAGAGTCCCGGATATTTTACACCGGTTATTATCTTACCAAGCAATCAATCCAATCATAATCAAGACGCCAAAAAGTTACGTGAGGTTTGTACAAAACCTACGGAGATCATTTCCTAGGTTTACAGGACAAAGAAAGTAATAGCTACAAACAATTTTGAACATGGTGTTTTTTTAGAAATAGCAAAAACACGATTGCTTTATGAATCAGCATATAATACAGATTGTTTGCAGAACGATAATAAGGACTGAATGGGGTAGGCGGATTTTCCCAAATGCGGTCTGAACGGAACAAGACCTGACGTCGCTCAAAATTAGAAGGTGGTTGGGGGGATTCTACGACTTTCTTTTACGTACGAAATGTATAGCACCCATATGGGTTAATAACGGTCATTTATACGGATATGTGTATATACCTTACGCATTGTCAAGGAAATCCTGACTTTTTGGGTACATTTAAACCTACAAGGCCTTTCAGGAGCAACCGTTTATTGGATAGCGCAACTCCCCAATCCCGGCTACGGACTGTTGTTTGTACATATTAAGCATCCTAGAAAAGAATTAGTTTTTGCAATAGACCAACTTTGCAATGGTGTTAAATAACGAAACCACAAGAACCTCAGCGAAAAAAGCGCTTTAATTTTACCAGCATCATTGTAGAAAATATATGCTGCTTATACACCACTTTATAAATAGAATCTTATTTTAGTCAACAAAGACACGTCGCTGTTGCAAATTTAGTTGTAAATAAGCATGATTCTGAGAAATACAACCCAACCTTTGTCCGATTTTGCCTCTTAATACAGGTTTATCGTCACCAATTTCCAAAATTTAGATTTTTACGTCCAAAGAGACAATGACTCTGCTAAAACATTGAAAACAATCGATTTTTACATTAAAATACGGGCTATATTAGGATCAGCAACTCCTATATGAGGCCACACTGCAGGAAAATATGTTTCAATCAGCCTAAGCAGGTCAGCATGCATTCGTTGTGTCAACGATATTGATAAAACAAAGCACAATAAATTTATTCGCTGATACACTAAAATCATACTAATTAGTCAACAGATATGATAGCACAATAGAATTTGAAATCTTTCAATTATCTTCTTCTCTTAAGCGTGTCCACAAGTCATTAGTAACGGCTTTGTGGTGGTGTCATGATTTATTCAACTGAAAGCTGATGGGTGGGGGCCGCGTGTACTATGATACGGACGCTCTAACATGGCCCAATAACTGAAAGGGATATATATTATAAAGTGTTTAACCTTGTAATTCGTGGCTCTCGCAACTATATTTTGGAATGAGTTTTTTGAACAACTGCCACGCACATAACTCTCCTAAATTTCTTTAGATTAAAAATCAAATCTATGTGGATTGCTATGAGGGGACAAATCCAAGCTTAGATAAATATAAAATCACAATACATTGAACTATAAGTGTAATTATTTAGAATGTTTAATCAATTCATATTTGTCCCCGTTTAACTAAGAAATTTTAGAGAGTAATAAGTCCCCAAATTACGACACAAGGTCGGGTTGGGGGGTCTTGGGGGGTTGGGGGTCTATTTAACCGGGGCCTGACAAGAATCTGTGCCATTAATAATCTTTTTAAAAATTTGCTGTATGCATGTAAAATGAGCCTTTTGTAGCCCAAATTTATACGGACGAAATCTTGACTATGAAAAGACCTTGGGTGGAGTACTTTTTTACATGGCATCTGAAAACACTGCTTTAAGCATTTAATGTATTTATGTCTACCTATTATGAGCCAAATTTTATGGAAAAAGTCCTTTGGAAAGTGGTTTTCTTTTTAGTGCATGAGATTTGTGCGAACCACAAACATCAGTTTTTGGAGGGCCCCTTTTTCATTCTTTTCCTGTTATGTGTCGTGTTGAAAACCCTATCAATGACCAAATGTTGGGTAAAAAATCCAATGGCAAAGTGGTTTCAGAGGGTCCACGTGTACCCATAGAAAGTTATGAGATTTCATGATTGACATGGTTAGGCTGATATGTTTTTCTCAACTAAGTGGACAGTAAATTTGAGGAACACTCTGAGACTGATAAGTTGCCACTGCCAGTTCTCTTACCAGTCAAGCACATGATGATACGGAAAAAGACGACGAACGATTTTCGCTTAAATTTATCATTTAGCTTGTTTATCCAATATCGTGCCATAATGAATGCATTTTGTTGACTGATTTAATAAGCAGATTTCATGCGCATGGCCTCCTCATAATACACTCAAACAAATACGTGCATCTGATAATCCCCACCCCACCCCCCCCCCCCCCCCCCCAAAATAAATGTTTACAATAATACAATAAAGAGATAAATTACGTCAAACGTGAGCCAAATAGGAGACCTTCCATATCTGGGGTATCACTTAGAAAAAGGTCATCCAGAAAAAAGGCAAAGGCTACCTCTTTCTACAGTGCGTGTATATTGATTTCGTATATAGCACCTAGATGGACTAAAATAAAAGAATACTCGGTGAGGCTTCCTACTATTCTAGTCGTGATCATAATTATATTTATAACACAAACAATACGTACAATAACGTCCACACACACCCACACACTACGTACATTTCTGAGATGAGAGCCATATGGCCAATTTATTGTGAGAATTAGAAAGGATCTCGGGGGGGGGTTCTTGGATTTGTGTCGTGTACCCACTCGTTGAAAAAAAAAAAAAAACCGGACTAGCTGCAATTAGCGGGAGTACCGCTATCGCTAGGGGTATCAAATTTCAAATTAATCAAGGTCTAGTCCCGCTAGGGTATCAAATTAATGTGAGTTGCGATTGGTTCAAGATACAAATATGAAAAATTAACCTAAACATATCAGCAAAATAACCTGATGTGTATTTTGTCTGCAGTAGTACAATTGAAGACGTGAGCGCAAAAAGTACTGTAACAACTCCACATTTGGCCAAATTGAGTTATCACTGTTTTTGAGTTCCTTAGGGGGTCATGAATATAATAATTATGTTTTTTTGTTTCAAAACAAATGGTTAAAACACTTTCTTGGGGCGGCCTTTTTGGCAATAACCCAATTTGAGGTCAAAGTACTTAGTCCACCCATAGCAACAGTGATGTACATAGCACTACGACTCAATGGTGATAATCTAATGAGTTAAGGATGTCAAGATAAAAATATTTTTAAAATAACATTTACACATTGTAATAACACATTTACGTTTGTTTTGTTTGCCACTTTTAAGAATCTTAGACAATCTTTGACGTTTTTAGCAATAGTCCAAAATCGATTTATTGATTATGTCTCGTAACAATTGCCCGCATCCACCCTTCCGGTTATAGTCACCCATGTAAAAGAGTGTTGATATTGTTAAGCCCACTTTTTAGGCTTTTCCCCCCTCTGGCGTCGTTTTTTGTAGGCCAGCACCCCTTTTTCTTACTCCATTTGAGCGCAAAAAGTACTTCCGCCACACTCGCTATCTTGCTTTATCTCGTCCTCCATTTGCCCGCCAGCCCTTTTTCGCCAATACCATCCCACTGATGTTTCCTATCCCAGAGCTACATGTTGAAATTGTTTTAGCTTTGCCATTGCAATTACGACAATATTTTAAAAAGTTTTGAAGGACTGTACTCAAACCATCACATATGGACTTAAGTACTTCTTGGCGCTCACGGTCATTCCCACGTTCATTTTATATATAATAAATGGCTATTTTAAAGGTATGTCATTTTATTACATATTGAGAACAGGTCCCTTAAGTGGTTAATATTTTCAATGAAAACTAGTATATTTTTCTCCAAAACCTGGTTCCGTTAGGGTATATTTTCACTGAACATTGGTTCGGACTCGTTACTTTCTGAACCGCTGGAACGCGCAGGGTACCCAACAAACCCCTGAGACCCCGCCCCGGAATAGATGTCCGACCTAATTGAACAGAAATTGCTATCGCTGTATTTCTTCCTTTGACTACATACGAGAACAGCTGCGGATTCTCTACTGCGTCAGCCATTGCCGCGCATAGAACATTGCCCTCTGAAATTAAAGACAGAGAGACAGGTAGAACTCCATCGTTTGTTAATAAACAAAAGGTATGTATGCTCAGAATGAAGCTCAAGATGTGTGCAAATATCGCTTGCGCCATATTATTATTATTACAGAGCATTTATATAGCCTCCACAAGGAAACGGAGCGCTTAAAGCACAAAGTGAAATGATCAAAACAAAAGAGAAACATGTTAACGAGAACAAGATAGACTTTTAAGGACGTTTGAAGACCAAAACATAATCCGCACTTCCAATATCAGTCGGCAACTCGTTCCAGGTTCTTGGTGGCCGCACCAGCGAAGGAGCGGTCCACCAGCTTGTAACTTTTAAAAGGTGATGACCTTTTATGTATAAGTTTTCATCTTGAATTGAATGACTTGGACTCCAAAACCCCATCTGTAAAATTTTCGACTATATTTAAATCCGTTTGATGTGAAAACTAAAAAACGTGAGTAATGTAAGGCCCCCCTTTAGACTACTGTCATCATGGTTTCTTTACAAGGCATTTGACAGAGTCCGCCTCATATGAGTTTGTTATACAAGCATATATATGACCTTAACTGGTAAAACTCATACCAATTGGATTACAAATTTCTGTACTAAGCGTTAAACAAGAGTTGTTTTTGTGTGGATGTGTGAACATTCACAGCATGGGTATGTTCGATCGGCTTCCCCCAAGGCACCGTACTCGGCCGTTATTATTATTAGCGTACATAAACGACCTCTCCGATAAAATCTCATTGGAGTTCGTTGATTTGGCAACGCCTGTGTAATTATCGTCCACCATCCAAAGCAACTCTGATATTACGTTTACAGATCTGATTTTGAAATACATCTAGTATGCCGCAAAATACATTGCAAATGCAGTTTAATGTCCCAAAAATGCTTCTCACTCAAATAAGCATCAAAGAGCAAAACCAAACATCATTATAAACTTGGACAGGCTACCCCCCCCACCCCCCCCCCCACCCCCAGGGAAAAGAGACTCACACTTACATGGGCATACACCCGTACAAAGGACCTAAGTGTGAGTCATGTTCTCATGCCGTGGCAAACAGCAAAACGTGCTAGGGGTAGTATGCAGAAATCTACATCCCTGCACTGCCGTAACAGACTCATACAGAAGTGGAATCTATGCAGCTAGAGCCAGACATTTTGTTTGTAAGAATTACACCGGGGGAAACTAGTAGTGTTTACAAAATGCTCCGATCCGATGGGACTCTCTCCAATTTACCCTGAAGGCAGCACATTTAACAATGTTACATAAGATCAACACGGTCAGGTTGCCATACCGGCAACAAATTTCTCATGCGGCGCTGTCCGTCAGCCTTACTCGTCTTAACAACAGCCAAGCCTTTCTAAGACCAAGATCTAAGAAAGACGGTTACCAAGACCTCCTTTTTCCTGCAATATTCAACGTTTTTGGAACACATTGCCTGAACGTTAGTTAAAGCCACTATACTCCATATTTTGTCCAAATGCAAAATGCCCATTTTGTCTCTAATTGCTGGTGTTAGTCCATATCAACACTTTATTACAATTCTTTGTGGAAACAGACCTAAAGCATTTTAAGCGGTCTTGAAGATGTCATTTCCAAATGTTACTAGAACTAAAAAAGTCGGATCCCGTCTCTTATTAGTAAACAAATGCACAAATCATCACTGCCTCTGACAAATTAAAAGTGTTACGCTTAGTCACTTCCAGTGTCGTTAATACTAATTACAACTATTTCAGTACAACAGTGCAAAAAATGACTTCGCCGCTGGACAACCCCCCCCCCCACCCACACACGCGCGGGCCGCCCATGTCCCCACCGCTATTTCGTCAAACGTCAAACCAATCCTGGGTTAATCATGATGAATCATTCGGCAGAAGACCACAAAGTCCTCCAGCCCGACGGTTAATTAGCCATTTTTTTTAAAAGTTGACTTCTACTTAGCATGTTGTCATGTCCACACAGGGGAGCAAAGGGACGTATTTGAAGACAACAGGTTCGTGGTTGGGGCCCGGGTTTTCTCCTGCCATGAATTGGTTTTAGAATACAGGGCATACTCTTTAACAGGCTCGTCGTCAGGCAAGCGGGGTATATGCCCTAAGAATTTCAGTTGGGACGAGTCCTGTTGTTTCTTCCACAAGAGGTTGCACTTCCCTATAATGTAGACGGTGAAATTTTGGCACTCTGTCTACGCTTTTGATGTTCGCATAACACGGTAACAGGATGTACCAAATGAATTGATTTTTTTCCCCAAATCCTTGAGATAATCCCATGGACTCGCAGCAATTGTAAAGACTTTTCCACAGATGTGCTAATTTCCAGAAGGATGCCAAACAAGAGCTTTCTCTTTTCAGGGTACTAGCACTGGATACCATCATGGCGCCTTGATATTGAAGTGGTCACGTGATTAATGGTGTTTTCTATATACTTATAAGGGAGGCTGAGGTTGACATGATGCTTCATGTACTCTGTCTTGGGTGCACTTATAACAAACCTATATACTTAAACCTACACCATCTACTGCTGCATCTGCAGGTCTCTAGAGAGTGAGTCAGGGCCCGTGAAAAAGAAGACTCAAGGAAGGGGCGATATCTGCGACTGAGGACAAGTAAAACTTCGAGGGACTGGCCCCTAAAGCCTCCTCAAAGAGAGTTGACAATGATTAGAAAGCGAGACGATAGGGGCCCGTGTGGCACCTGTAGAACTCTGGGTTGTACATCGAAGGGTTCAGAAATACTTCCGTCAACCATAAATGAGCTGCTGGGGTTATTGTAGAGTACCTGCCGTGACCAAGGTTTGGGAATGCCATTAATGTGGAA
>JAMKCH010032826.1:0-16184 GCA_023653785.1 Ophioderma brevispina
GCTTATACCCGGGGAGGGGCTAGACGTTGGGAGCAAACAACAAAATTGCAATCTAAATTCATTCAAGAGCATATTATTCACCAAGATCAATTTTTTTGTACACTTTAGTTGTAGCAGATCTTAAACATTAAAAATAAAAGTTTAAATTTCCCAACACATTCCTCAAGTATTATAGCAAAAAACAAGCCATCCCAATGCATTGGTCCCTACTTTGATGGCAATGTATATTTTTCTGAATGCCTAAATTAACACCTGGTCTTTAATAACCAGAGTGTATCTAGCTCCTGTATTTTCTTTAAAAATTGGGGTGGGCTTACACCCAAAGGTGGGCTTATACCACGAGTGGTTACGGTAATATTAATGTTTGGATCTATTTTCGCCACACTTGGATCCATACAACATAATAGCATATACTTTCAATCATCTTCCCAATCAGGTTAACACTGGGAGGCAGGGCGATACTCCAGGGTAAATCATAGGAGGGGCAACACAATGATAGGTGGCGAAACGTACAAAATGGACTCATTTTGGTTAAAAACCTAATTTTTTTTGTGCAAAAACCTGTTTTTTTTTCCTAAATTTTGAAAATCCTCAGGGCCCCCCCCCCCCCTCCCCGGCGCCGCCCCTGCTTGGGAGAATGAAACCCTTAACACTCCACATGTACACCCACCCTTTAGGGCTAGTACGCATTTCTAAAAAGGTGACGTAGGTGAGCGTAGGGATATTTCTTTAGTTTTTCTTCTTAACATATGTTAGGATGATGACAATATTAAAATACCAACTAGGACATTTTAAAAGCATGTGTTTACACAAATCTCTTGACAAATTTTAAAAATACTACTTATCATTTTATAAATAACTGAATTTGACAATTTGAAAAGAACTATTCACTTGTCAGTTGCCATGTTGATGCCTCATTTTCCAGGTTTTGTCCCACATTCTCATTAACATTTACCCTGATTGAAGTACGCTTGTATTCTTTTGTAAATCAAATTTCTTATGCCCGTCAGTAACACAGGGACTTTAACATACCACATGTATTACACATTCAAAATGGTCTGTGACAGAGACTTAATCATTCCCCCAAGCAATTCCACCATTCTTTCCAAATTAAATCACTAAAATAAATTTTGCCTCAAAATAAATATATATAAAAAAATTACACATTTTCTTTTTTCTGCAAAACAAAATTGCTAATCATATCTTCAATGCAATAGCTCTAACTCATCTGGATGAATGTTAGGAAGGTGAATTGATATATATTCAGTGAGGTATGAAAAGGTGACACAAATTAACACAAAGCGTTTTCATACAAAATAGAAACCCCCTTGACCAAAGCCAGAAGTAAAGAACATCTTGGTCAAAATGTCATTATGTTTTCTCTGGGCCCATATCCAAAAATGGCATATTTTATAAAAAATTTGGCAGTATTTTTGCAGGTTTAGGGGGCGTGTGAGGCATGGAAGGCAGACGCTTAGCCTATATGACATTAAGAGGAGGAGAATTTGTGGTTTTTTCTGGTGTTGCTGGTGATACATTTGTGGTTTGGAGTGGTTAATCAAATCAGAGTGAGGTTTGAGATGCTGCTGAGTGGGCTACCATGAATGGCCAAAAACACCTCTTGAGAAAGAGACCGAAGAGATTTCGCTAAATTCCCACAATTCATATTCACAAGGGTGGTTCTCGAACCACAGGTCCACCGCTCGTTCACGGTAGAATGATGAAAAGTGCACTTATTTTAAAGATCACATGGAGGATTGTGATGTAAACCAGAGAGGCTCTACCATAGCAGCAGTTTCGATACCTTGGATGACCCCAGATGACCTTCAGAATGACCTTTAACAATATTCATCACTGAATGTTGACCACACACAAGACACCAAGTTTCATGACTATACAACCATTTGCAGTGATTTGACGTTGGAATAACCCCAGATGACCCAGAAATGAACTTGAAAAAAAATGGGCATCAAAGGTTTGACCGCACCCACCAGGTTTCATGACCATATGACCTCCAGAGTAGCAATTTACCTTGCTGGATGACATCCGCATGACCTTGAATGACCTTCAAAATTTTGGGCATAGATGTTTGACTGCACCCACCAAGTTTCATCATCCTACCATAAATTTAGTGATTTGCCTGGAATGACCCCTCGTGACTTGAAATGACCTTCAAAATTTTCAGCTCCGAATGTTGACCACAACTCACCAAGTTTCATCATCCTAACCACAATTGCCAATGTTTTAAAGGAATTTTTTGACCACATTTGACCTTTGACCCATGGCAACATTGACCCATTCCGAACCTCTCCGCCGCCTATTTAAGTGACATCTATGGTGCAAAGATGACCCCCTACTTGGCTAAAGAATCAAAGATGATCGTGTTTGAACAAGGTAAGTATAGCATTTTAGCACTAATTGACCATATTTTTGACCTCATTTGAACCTTTGTAACCCATGACACTGACCCACTTCAGATCCCCCAAACGCCTACCCTACCCGAGATCATGCTATGATTCAAAGCATGACCACCCACACTTGCTTAGTTCCAAAGATAGCGCTTGGACACATGCCACACAGCGCACTCAACGGACGCCTACATTTCCTATAGCTCCCCTTCGCCAACAAAAGTTGGCGGGGGAAGTTTGGCGGGGGACCAACCCAACTAGCGATGAAAATGTCACACCAGTCCAGAGTGCATTTGCAAAAAGTCCGACGGAAGCAACGACCTGCAGTCTCACAACAGTCATGGCGGAAGTTAGATCAATACCTTCTTTATTACACAGGCAATCAAAGTAAATCAGCCTGAAAAGCGTTGGGGATATATATGTAAAAACTCAACCTACGTCAGAAATAATTCGCTATAGCCATGCAAAATATGTCGAATACGAGTCCAAGAAAACCCCACCTTTTTATCGTCGGGGTAACATGTACACTGAAATAGGGATATCCAGTATGTAGATTGATACTCACTGGTTCTGTGTGCAAATTGAATAGCTGCATGGGAACTCAGCGAAATCCTTCTCTTATGGGATAGTGTACAACCTTTGATTGCTGTGTATACAAAAACCAATGGAGTCAATTCATTATTGGGTGCCTTTGATTTTTTATAAGTATAGAAATGCAGTTACAGCACCATATTTCTGTTTCGGGGGGGGGGGGGGGGGAAGGGGGAAGTTTTAATATCCTTTTTTGTGGGGGAAGTGAAATTTGGTGGTGGAACATCAATTTTTAAGATTTCTATTGATTTTGGCCCCAATACTGATTGTTGCCAAAATTTTTGTGAGTTTTGGCTCCCCAAATCTGTCCGTTTCCTTCTGGCCATGTTTTTTGCATATGCTTTGTCATAACACAAATCACATGTGCAATACTAAGATCAAATGGATTCCTTTCGAAAATCACAACTTTGTTATAAATTCCAGATCCGAAATTTTGTTATCCACATCATCCTAAGGCACTGTAATACTGTACATAAAATGTTTACTGCAAGAAAAACAACCAATCTGAATAATCTCTAACTTTTGGATTTAAAAGCATTTTAGGTGACTAACTTTAGTTCTCGTAAACTATTTATTACACAAAAAAATATTTTGAAATCTCTGAGTCAGCCTTAAGTGTACATTAACTACGGCCGTTGCCATTTTGATGCTGCTTAAAGTTTGTGTAAGTAATCCATTTTTGGTGAAATGACATTATTTAGTGTCCCTTTAGTAACAAAAATATTTAAAAACTTCCTCCCTCCCCCTTCAGTGCTGAAGAACCGGTGTATCCTTGGTTTAATATTGGGATGAAAGAAATCCCAAAGTCTATACGGAATAAAGCCCATTAACCCTATTCTCTCTAAACATGTCGATATTGATGTTTCATGCAGAAATTACATGAAGGAAGTAACACAGAAACACAACTTTCACATTGATGACATTGACCAAATGTGACACCAAAAAGTTCAGTGTGTCCGTATTTGACAAACACTGTAATTAACACATGAGGCATAGCGGACTTCCAGCACTACCAACTCCGCTCAAAATTGCTGATTTGGATGTCTTGCTTTTGAAATTTTAACTTCATTTCTTTTTGATAAAATCTTAACCCAGTCAATTAAAGGAACAATGAATCTATGAAGGAGCCCCTAACTAACTACTGCAGTCACCTCGGGCCCATAAGTTTTAACAAGATCTCTCAGTCAGTATATATTCGTATGCTTTTTGTTTTAAACACTACTGCTTATAAAGTTGTACCACATGACTGCAGTTTTTAACTTTTCATTTTGGGCAACATTTTCTCCAATTAAAAATTGCTTCATATTCAAGATGTCTACAAAATTATTATAAAAATAAAGTAGATTTGATTACGCTTGATATGAGAAAATTGAATTTCACCTTACCCGTGAAAATAAGCTTTCACCTGTTGAATGATTGGATAAAAAAAAAAATGGACCGCCCCAGGTTGACATTGAGGGTTGCTAGGTATGAATTTGATCATACTTGTTTCATTGGGATATTCAACAAACATGCCATATATTGTTTTTAAATTTATCAAAATGTTTAAGAAGGCCTCCTGTCCTGCATACAAAACAATGAATACTGTCCCAGATATGCAAATATAGACTACTTGGGTCCCAATTTAGCGCTTAGACTAGAGGACAGGTACTGTAAATGTGCATCTCCAAATTAGCAAAAATAATCCCATCAAGGCACCATAATTGAGTCTATTTCAATTCCCATTTACTATACGTAGGAATGTACTGGTATCAACATACACCTTCACAAAAAGTACTCGCAATGTTTTTTGCACGGTTACAACTTCTAGTCCAGACCATTTTGAAAGTTTTTGAAATAGACATTTTGTTGCCTAGGTCTTGCTCTTCATTAACACCTCGTTGTAAAAAAGCGTGCAGAAATGGGCTGAGATAGAACGTTTGAAAGACGCAAACCCCATAAAACCAAAAGTTGCAGTTTTGGAATTTTTCAATGGGCTTTCATGTACTGGGACACGAACACGCGGACCCCAATCACTTATTGGCAAGTAAGCTTTCGCTTCCTCGCTCATTCAGTCGGAACCTCTCTTTGTGTAAATTCAATACCACGTATTAGTGCGTTGTACCACACAGTGACCATTGAAAAATCTTAAAAACTGCACTTTTGGTTTTGGGGTTTGGCGTCTTTCGGGCACTCTACCAGTCCAGTGTTTACACTCTTTTTTCAACGAGGTGTTAAATGAAAGAGCAAGACCTAGCCACAAAATGTTATTGCGCAACTTTCAAAAGTCTGACCTTTGACAATACTGATAGAAAAACTGCCATATACTTTTGTGCCGGTGTATCTTGTTAAAGTTGGAATCAGATCAAATTGTGAAGATTTTTTTTAAATGTTTTTTGGTTTTTGGTGATTTTTGACTGGGTGCTGAGGACAACACCAACCATTTTATTTGCCTTACTCCAGGTGAAAAAGGGGGGAATCCAGCTTCCTCCCGGAAATTTGTCCATTTGGAGGGAAATCTTGACTTTTCACTATAAACTGGTGGCAATGTGAATATCTTCCCGGGAAATATGCGTTTTTTCCTGCCCTGGCCTTACTGGAGATGAGCTGTCATCCACTATCCGTTATTTTTAAATGTGTCTGAAATCACAATAATAAATAATACTACCATTGCAAGTAAACCCAACTATACTGATACTCACTTAATTTTCCAATTGCAGGTCCCTGTGCCAGTACATCTGATAACAACATGAGTCTCTCCACTTTGTTATGAGGGTTATCTTTCCCCCAACTGAAAGCCAAACCAAAGCCATATTAGATTGGCTGAATCAAAACAATCTATACATTAATATTACAATCTCATTAAATGTCCTGGGGTATAGATACGATGGGCATTCCCATACTTCTGACAGGCATTTTGACTAATAACTGACAGGGTAAATATTGGGTGGGTTCAACTAGGCTATAAAATTAAGTTTACATCAAGTTTTTATTTTCAAAGTTTAAATTGTAGTTTTTTTATCTTTCAGTGTTTTAATTGTTTTTATTCAATGACGACAGCAAATCAATAGAAACACAAATGCAGCAGTAAAATTGCCCAAGGTTTATTTAACTTAAAGTTTACTACTCAAAGTTTAAGACAAGATTTCTTATGGTGTTTTAGTGCATGTGAGTGTGCATGTTATGTTTTTGTTATAGGTAGTGGTTTTGTAATAGATTAGGTAGGCCACGAAAAAAGGTTCGTCTCAGCTTCCTGCCCAAATATGTGTTAAATGACCTTTGGTTGCCTCATCTGTTACCCCATATCAATCCCCATCTCAATGTATAAGCCTATCAGTAGGAAACTTGATCCATCACTCACTGCACTAAAAGCTACGTAAGTTAAAGCAAAGCTGTATACCAAATGTTGACACACACAGACACACAAATCAATGGCTGACCTAAATGTCTTTCAATTGGGCATCGATGACCTACAAAAAGGAAATTTGGCCGCACAAGAGGCAAAAAAACGTTCTAAAAATGCAAAAGATTAATCACACATAACGCATAGTTTTTGACTAAAAAAATATGTTAAATACACTATCAGTGATTTGAAAATATGTGAAATTTTGCAGGAATAGCTTCAACGGAAGGATAAGGTCTGTAGAATCTCATAATTAACCTTTTCCAGATGTGAATTGAAAAAAAAGCGGAAAACTGCGTTGTTCAAAGATACGATCTCCATTCAATTACGGGTTTGTAGTAAGTGTCCTCGTTCGGACAGTAATGACTAAAAACTCCGATTCTGTCCTTATTAGGTTTGCTTCTGGTCTTAACATTTGCAGTGTATGTTAGGATACCTGTACTTGGTTACAGACATGCCTAAAATCTGATTTTTGATGATTTTTTCGATTGGCTGATTCAGCAATCACTGAAGTGGGTCTTTAGTGCCTAGAGTGTGAGTCTACAGGAAACCGAAACAATCTCTTTTTCTTTTTTTGTGCCTTAGATACTCAATAGATTTCTTACCTTTTTTGGCTACAGAAAATGTCTTAACAGTGAATACAAAAGGTAATTTTTATACGCCTTATCAATCCTAACAGGCCGATTCCTATTTGCTCCATATTAAAAATTTCACACCAAATACATAATTCTCAGCTTAATGTTTTCAGATGGGATATTTTTGATAGAAAGCTTTATTATCAGTGGAAAAAAATCAGAATTTTCACATTTTTGGGAACATATGAAATCTCTCATTGCACTTAGCAGTTATTAACTATTTTGTGCAGTCAGGATTTTTTCTGGGATCTTTTTATTTGGATTTGTTTATATTTTTGTTTTTTACATTTTTTTGTGTATTTTTTTTATTGCATTTTTTTAAAATTTTAATTGTGTGTGTGTGTTTTATTTGAACTTGAATTTCAAACGTTACCTTGACAGACATCTTTGAGTAACATGATGTCTCTTGAATTCAAATCACCATGACCCACACAATCACACTCATCAACAAAATGACTATACTTACCGAGCATTTACTTTTACCACAACAAAGCAAACTGAAGGTTGGTAGGGAAACACCACATTGTGTGTTATCACCGTTAAATTATTTCACCCCAAAGAAACCTTTCTGGACATTGTTTCAACATGATAAGCATACACTTTTGCTTCTCTTGAAAATATACCCCCAAAAATTCTATCTCCAGAATTCCACATGCATGATTTCATGAGTTTTACACAGGAGTCCTAGGCCAAGTCTCACTTCAAATGTAATAAAATTCATACATTTCAATTGTGATGAAATGGACAGAGTGTGCTGCTTTGTGGTCAAATATTCCACAAAAGTTCTTTAAAATAATTTACTTTATGGCAGTCTAATATTTGTAAGTGGGTATGAATCTAACTTTTGAAAGCAACGTAATTTGTATAGGGCCTAATTCAAGAAATAATTTAATTTGTAGTAAAATGAACGGCTTGCAAAAATGAACTTGTTTCACTGTACACAAATACTGCAATAAACCAATGCAACTGCCAAGCCGTCTTGCTAAGTAAACAGAACCAATACAAACAAGCAGCACTTGCACCAGTGTGTGCTGTTAACGGTATATGCTCTAGTTAATATTTAATCTTATTTAAACTCATTTGACAAACAGAAAAAAATTCAAATATCATTTGCGTGTAGTTGGATTTTGTTCATTGTTATGTTGGTTCAATGGATGCATATTACCAACAGTCATTTTATCCTCATCTTGTTAACTGCACATTTCTGACAAGGTTTGTTACTAAAATGTCAGTAATCCCCCCCCCCATGTCTACCATTTGATTTTACTGGTTATACCAGTGGCATAGCCAATAGGGGGAAAGGAGGGAAGAACAATTGAGGTAAATCAATAAATTTTGATTAAAAATCATGCAAAATCAGCCGTTTATAGACCTTATTTACCCTGTGATCAGGACGATTTTCCCGACTGGGCTTTTGTTCCCTCAGAACCACAAGGCTGCCTACAGCACTGGATTATGCATGCGGTTATAAGGTTGCCATTTAGAACCTAAAATTGTTAAATTGTAATTAGAAAAAAATGTGCACAAAGTGCACAGAAACTTACCATTTTTAATCTATTATGGTAAAATATGAGGTTATTTTGGTCAAAACACATGCACGGGTGTCAACATTGGGGGATGATCATATTGACCATCCCCTCTCATCAAAATATTGGGAGATATATAGGGTAGGCCGCCCTATTTTCGGACACTGCCAGTTTTCGGACAGATGTGTGTTTTGAGCCATGTGGTTTCATTTCTTAAATTCAACACTACATCAAATTAAAGACCGAATACATACTGCATTTAAATGGATACCTTGTGGCCGTCTATGTGTTGTTGTCTTTCGAAACAGCGAGGATAAGTGTGGCGAGTCGGCCCCTTTTTAATAAAAAACATGTTACTTATGAGGTAGCGTAATACGGCGTGATCACTTTCGGGAGGTCGTGTATTTTGCACAATTCACAAAAATCATAATTTTTACCTTTATGGTTGTCCTGTAACTATGTATTTTTTTTGCTGCAGGGTCCACTTTTCTGTTTTCTACCGCAGCAGCCGACGGCATGAACTGTCCGAAAACTGGAAAGGAATTTTTGCGCATGTCCAGTTTTCGGACGCCCTCTATAAAATACGGGGGGGGGGGGCATGCCAACCTGGAAAGGTTGTGTTCATATTTTATTAGGCGTGATATTGCCTGAATAATAATTAAAGCATAAATAAACTGAACATTATTTAATTATTTATTCATTTTTTTATTTTTTTTTATTGAATTATTTTATTTTACTTATTTATTTTTTGTTTATATTTTATTTATGCATTTGTAAAAAGCCCACCATGATTGTTTCTGTTGTAAATAACAACATTTAGTATATGTTAGGTTGAGATAATTAAACTGAACATTATTTATTATTTATTGTTTATTTTGTTTATTTGTTGTTTTTTTATATTTTATTTATTTTTATTTTTGTTGATAATTTATCTATTATTAGGCGCGATATTGCCTGAATAATAATTAAAGCACAATTAAACTGAACATTATTTGTTTAATTATTTATTCATTCATTTATTTAATCTATATAATTTATTTTGTTTATTTTTTATTTACTTGTTTATTTTTGTTTTATATTCATGGGGCATTTGTAACAAAGCGCACCTCATGACTTTTTCTGTTGTAAATAACAGCATTTAGTTTATTTGTATGTTAGTGCATGAGATAATTAAATGAACATTATTTATTGTTTATTTGTTGTTTATTTAGTTTAATTGTTTTTTATATTTTTTGAAATTTATTTTGTTTGATATTTTATCTATTATTATGCGCGATATTGCCTGATAATATTAAGCACAGTTAAAATTCAACATTATTTGGCTTAATTATTTATTCATTTTTTTATTTATTATTTTAATCTATTAATTATTTATCTTTGTTTATTTTTTATTCTTGTTTATTTCTCCTTTTTTTGGTTAATATTTATAGCATTTTTTAAAACTCCCACCATAATTTGTTTCTGTTGTAAATAACATTAGTTTATTAATATTGTTAGTTTGAATAATTAAACTGAACATTGTTGTATTATTTGTTTATATATAACTTTGTTGTTTATTTATTTTGTTTTTTGTTGTTTTTTATATTTATTTTTGCTGATATTTTATCTCATTATTTGTAACAACGCACACCATGATTGTTTCTGCTGTACATAACCATATTCTTTATTGTATTGGTTTATTTTAGGTTGAGTTTTGTTAGTAGTTGCTAGTAGTATAGTCTCAGACGTGAAATGCTTAAGTGTTATTTGGTCTAGATTTATAGTCTCCCCGTTCGTATAATGACAGTTCACTAGTTTTATAATCCTAAGTCTTCGAACTACGCAAAAATACCCCCCCCCCCATAATGGACACCATAGGGAATCCCTCCATATCATTTCGATCGTAATATCCCCGATTCCCCGTATCCTCGACAAAGAGAGAGAGAGAGAGAGAGAAAATTTTCAAACTGAAAGAAGAAAAGAAAAAGAGATACAGAAAAAAAGAAAAAAGCGTCCTACACCCCTCATTCCACTCAATTGGGGGGCACTGACATTGAAGCAGGTCTAATCACTGGTAACCATATGTGCTGCCCTTCAGACCCCGTCATTTCGCGTCTCTTCCAGCAGTTCCCAAGGGACCACCCAATAATTCAGTTATTAAGGTCCCCTTTTCAGGAAATGTTTGCTTAGAAGCCGAATTTTAGCCAAATTTTCAGCTCTCAATTCTCAAGCCTGCAAAAAATGTCACAATGTCATTCCAAGCCCCGATTTCGGAGACAAAATTTTTCCCCCCCCCCCCCCCCCCCCCCCCCCCCCCCCCCCCCCCCCCCCACCCCCCCCCCCCCCCCCTTAAAAAAATTACCCCCCCCCACCCCCCCCCCCCCCCCCCCCCCCCCCCCCCCCCCCCCCTCCCCCCCCCCACCCCCCCCCCCCCCCCCCCCCCCTCCCCCCCCCCCCCCCCCCCCCCCCCCCCCCCCCCCCCCCCCCCCCCCCCCCCCCCCCCCCCCCCCCCCCCCCCCCCCCCCCCCCCCCCTCCCCCCCCCCCCCTGGTCACAAGCCACCCAAGTCGGAAATCGGGCCGCACACATCCCGACCTGATAAAAAGTTGAGTCTAAATGCTTGCTGTGCCATCATCAATGAGGTCAGGAAAATTAATACTATCAATTAAATTGACCGTCACCGGGACAGTGACCCGTGTTCAACATCAGTGCGTAATGTGAAATTAGTGATGAGCCGTAAATTGCTTCTCCCGCCCTTTACCCCCCCCCCCCCACCCCCACCCCCTTGAAAATGGTTCTGAAATGGTTGAAACGAAAAGGTAGAGGGAAATAGGAATTGAAACTTATTGAATGAAGAAGTGCAGGAAAAATAAAACGACCGGACAAAAAAATGGCAAAACATTAAAAAAAATAAAAAATAATAGCACAATTTTTTTGAAGAGCGACCCCAATTTTAAACATTTTGAGATTTTTGAATAGTTGCATTGGTATTGGTAACTGGCTAGCAACTATACATGTGAATTGTGAATAGTTAAGCCTCGAAAAATGTCTATCTGTTCGCAAAACGAAGGATTTTGTATTAGCATAATTAATATTCGGAGAGCTCCGATAATAAATATTGAGCAAGTGACAATAAACTATGTTATAACCATACACTGCAAAACAGTGCTTAGAAATGAAACACTTTTAACCACTATTTTGAACACGGTCTAAACATTTGAAATGTCGGTTTAATATCTAAACACCTTACATCTAAGCATGTTTAAAATCTACAAATGTTTGGGATTTGACTTAGGGTTTATAATTTGATGCAAGGGTTAGAATTAAAAAACAGGTCCACTAAATCTATAAACACTAATTTGCACCACGTTCTAAACACTGTGTATTGCAGTGTATGTGGCATTGATTATCAAGTTAGACAAAGTTATTGACGAACTGAAATTGGATGAAGTGATGATAGACTGCAAATTAACGTATTTTCAAAAGGTTTTTTTTTTCAGGAGTCAGGCATGCACGTTACGTGAAATGTCTTAAAATTCACCAAAAAAATTTAAGAAAAAGGATGTATTTTCTAAAGAAAGCTTAGTATATACGCATTTAGGATCCTATGTATAGTTATTTATATGATTGTAAATTAATTGTATCATGTTGGCATGGACCTTTAAAATATTGATAGATATGGCAACACCAAAAACGTAAAACAAAGTCTGTCCGCATGGAGTTGTATTTGCATCAACCCCGGGCGTTTTCCGAACCTGACCCATCTGACACACTTCTTCGGACCACACTTATCAACTTTAGGAAACCTTAACGAAATAACAGGTGCTTTATTCGTGAAGGGGTGTCAATTCATAAGTGTGTCAGAAATCAGGCTGTCAGAAATAAAGAATGTGTCGATGGGTCAGGTAGGGGCATACAGAAGTATGTGGTTTGAGAATCGACTAAAGAGTTAATAATTGTTTGAACTGTAATTTGAACACCTTGAAACTTAACGTTACGGGTACGGGTGCAGGTCACGTCCGTAGGCCTACGGGGAAATGGGGTTCACACACACGCAGTTATACGCATGGGTTAGTGTACATATAGAATCGCTATTTAGAAGGGTCTTTTCCGAAAATTTCGGATTACGGAGGTTCGTTTAGGCGAAGGTTCCATTTTCCTAGTAACGCGTGTTAATTCGAAGGTGCGTTTATTCGAAAAAGAAGTAAGGTTCGTTTATTAGAAAATTAAATAAGAGTCACTTAGCTTAAATTCATTGTTGGATCAAAGAACTATTTCATTTTCGGATAATGAACCTTTAGATAAATGAACCTTTGGAATAACACCTACACAGCTCGGATAAAACGAGCAATTAGGAAATAAATAAAAAACAGGTTAAAGAAAACAAAGTTCGGATATTGAACCTTAGAATCACGCGATATAGGAAATAAGGTACGATATAGGAAAGTGTAGGGTAGCTATTGTGCTATGATTATTAGGGTGCAATCCAGCTCGGACATACTGTGTGAGGGTGCTTTCTTTTTATACTTGGTCACGGAGGATACCCCTTATCAATGATAGGTTTGCCCCTGGAAATTTAGATTTTGTATCAGAAGAAGTCATATGTTCTCATCGAGGAGCCCGATTGTTTGCTTTGAGCTATAAAAAAAACATTTCTAGCGGTATGGCAAAAACCATCTCCAATGTGGGCGACCCCCAACAAAAATAATAATAATAAACAATAAGTAATAATAACAACAACAACAGAACAACAACAACAACAATAATAATAATGAATGTAATAATACAATATGAATAAGAATTGAAAAAATAATAAAATTTTTATTTGTAAAATAATAGAATAAAATAATAATCCTCTCATCATCGTCGTAATCGTCATGACGTCATCGTTATAATAGCCAGCGTCAGTTGTCATCGTATGTCGTTAATAGAGCATCGTAATGGTCAATTGTCGTCCAAACATTCGAGAATTGTATTTGCCACATTTCCATGACTAGCACCTGCTGAAGCGGCCGATTATATACAATCACGCATGCGCCGGATCTGAACTTGACCACATGGGTCACCAACTTACGGTTACTTTTTTTTTTTCGTAGAGCCGTAAGGCTCTAACATAGTGCATCATCAGAAAAAAAATTATATATCATAGAAGTACAAAGTCATTATCAAGGGAAAAAAAAAAAAACCTGAAAAAACAAGTATTATACGATATAAATGTAAATGCAAACAAACAATACATTAAGAATGATATTGTGTTCCATCTGCTTTCCAACCGCACATATATTGTTCTTTAAAGCAATATACTTCTCAGTTTTCTTACAAACCCACTTTCAGATATTAATAAAAGTAAGGATACTCAAGTTTTACTTATTTGCATCTAGATTATAAATATTGATATATAGCATGACGGACAACAAAATTTAAACTTGCGATTAGAACATCCAAAATACCAACAAAACATCCTTCATAGGTTACTTGCGCGAATTGCGACAGGGATAATAAATGAAAACCATCAAGTACAACACATAATTACTAAAATTAGAAGAATACAAAATAACTAACCATTTATAATTGTTCCACAAAAAAACGGACGTACAGGGCTTTTTTCTGAAGTGTCCGAAAAATGGCAGGTACTGTCGAAAATGACAAAGGCGTCCGAAAACTGGCCCAGTGCTTCGATGTCATTTTTCGCCGATGGTGATAATGTAAACTCGTATTGCCAACACTATTTCAATGCCACAAGTAAAGTTGGGCATGGTCATTACATGGATGGTATTTGGTAGGTAAATATCGTATAATTTTTTAAATATTTAGCGAAATCCTTAAGTGTCAATTTCAATGGAGGGCCTACCCTACCCAATCCCCAGGGATTGAAGCCTATGAACGGTTTTATAGACTTATTATAAAGTCTACTTTGATTGGCTCAATACATTGAGGTAATCTCTGAGTAACCATCAGAGATTTTATGGGTGGTAGGACTCAGAGAGTAAGTGATTTAGTATTATAGATAGCCCTATATATCAAGTCAAATTATAATGCTGCGATTAATTGACCTCAATCATCAACCAGCCATGATATACGGAGCATAAACGGTCATTTGTGATTCTAACATCCATTTTTTTGTGATATCCTGGAGAAAAAAGTTATTTCCAAAATTTCAGGAATTCTAACATGCATTCATTTGAGGTTCTGAACAAATATTTGTATTATGGTGCTCCAAGGCCACTGTGTTCACGTGGTGCACGGTTCTGTATGTTTATGGACAGAAAATACAAAATTAAGATTTCCTTTTGAGTAGAGCAAAATTTAACGTAGATACGCACCATTAATGATTATGCCACACGGTTCAGATGATATAAAATCTCGATTCAGGAAGCACGAAATACCCTTTAAAGACAAAGGTCCCCTTACCTTGGTTTGGTCTTTGCCCAAATCCAGGGAATCCTAAGAAAGTGATCAATATGACACAAATGCAGAAAAACGAATGAATAAGTGTACTGATATGAAGAAATATGTGGCAAAGTTTGAAAATAATCACTGGGAAAAAAATATAAGCCGAATGCAGTCACATAAATCTATGGGGAAATCAAGACAACGCATTGGCCACTGATCCCTATTAGACTTTTGAATAGTTGTGAAGAAAACTTTTGAGGTGGCAATGGTGGTCTATACCAGTCTGAGAGGGACTATTTTATAGCACCAATGGAGCTGGAGAGGATAGATTGCAGTGAAAGTTTGTCATTCGCATGTTTGCTATTGGTACAGGAGGTGTAACTTTAAGGTTCAAAATGATAATGAAGATGTTCTTGTACTCTGAAAGTATGGCCAGAAGAAAAAAAGTTGAGTTCCAGCAAGTTAAATCTAGGTTACAATGGTCGATCTTTGGTATTAATACCATACGATGGGGTGGTTAATAAAGTTGTCCCTGTAATTTCAATTTCTTAGAATCCTATTTTTGTAAATATGTTCAGGTCCAAATACAGACTCTTATATGTGATGTGACCTGGGAAAACCGTCACATGTCGCACAGGACAGTTTTGAAAAAAATAAAGAAAATACCTAAATCTGGTATAACTTTGGGGAAAAAATATGTGTATCATAGAAGAAAGAAAGTACAAAGTAGATGGAAACTTTTATTTCAAACTTTGCAAGGAGTAGTCAAAACCAAAATGTAAATTTCCAACCATGTGGGGGTTGTTCCCAGATCGACCATCACATATGTCTGTGTATTTCTAAAATTCAAGACAGCGTAGTTCAGACGGGGCAGAACACTGGCCTATGCTTCTGCTGTAAAACAGTGTGTTTACTGGACTTCATTACATTTTGTCAGTTATGATTAACAGGTGCTGGTGTTGCAGTTCAATGTAGTTGAAGGTGATTGCTTGTAAGAGAAAACTGAAAGAATTTTTGAGGGACGGGGGTGATTTCAGATACAGTGCTTCTAACTTGCAAAATGTGCATGCCATTTTGACAACTTACATGCACTCTTGTAATAGAAGACTGGAAAAGACAAATTTTTTTTTTTTGGGGGAGGGGTGATTTCAGAGACATAAACCTCTAATTTCAAAATGTGCGTGCAATTTTGACAACTTACTTACATGCACTAGTGCACATACTGTTTGTTTTTTTTTTTTTAACTGGAAGCCTGCGACAGAGAGGTGTCA
>JAMKCH010032827.1:0-15721 GCA_023653785.1 Ophioderma brevispina
AATTTGCAATTTTTGTATTTAATGTCATAAATGTTGACACGCAAAAGCGAACTTTTTGGGTGATGTGAATGTTCAAAAAAGTTCCACAAAAGGACCATTTTAGTGGGGGTAGGTCCACATTTACCAAAAGTCTCGCAAGCCTCCTCCCCAAATAAATCCTGCATACGGCCCGTAAACAAGGTAAAACTGACTTCATTGAGAAAGATCTCAAATGGTGTTTTGATTTGGGGTTTGAGGGTTTGTGCAGTTGTTTATTTAGACATAAGGTTTTTCATTCTATCAAAATCTCAGGTAACATCATCTCTCTTGGCAATCTAGCCAAGCGAAAAAAACAAAGATTGCCTACGCTCTTTTAAATTAAGAGCATCAGGTATCTAATTAATCAAACTCCTTACAATCACCCAAAAAGACAAAAAACTAAAAATAGATCAATTCACTCGTTAAATTGTTCCATCCAATATGATGGATTAACACGGGACCTGTTTAAATTGAATAATCGCCTTCAAATCGGTGGAATTGATTATTGATTAATTATGACATTGACATTGCAAAGTCAACCTTACAAGTGCAAGCACGACGAAGTACACGCAAACCAGTAGCTGTTTGTAAGTCAGTCCCAAGGGCGGGCATCAGGGGTGTTTGAGCAGTCACCACGGGACCAGTGTTTTGGTTTTTTTTTTTTTTTTTTTTTTTTGGAATTTTTTTTTTCCCAAAAAACCCTCAATAAGGTCATGTGATACCAAACCAAAATCCTATTCTTAACACATAAAACCCCTGCACTTTTACGTTCACTTTAGCCACAAAGCCTAGTTCTATTTTTTGCCTATGAGCATGAAATAATCTTGTGGTTCTTGAACTGTTTGAGCACTTTTTATCCCTTCGTCCTGACATCTGTTTAGTACAGTATCGGACCACATTGCAATGCATTATGGAAATTGGTTCAAAAACACCTCTTGGCAACATGGTAAGGCTACATCTGTGGAATAACATGTCCAACTAAATTTGAATCGGAGGGGGGGCACTCGCATTATGAAATGGATATGGGTGTTAGGCTCGCGCTTTTCCAAACCCAGGGGCCATTCGGGGTGACAGAGGACTGCAAACAAATAGGGGTCTTTGAGTAAGAGACACCAAATTGCCCCCAAAATAGGGGTTTTCCGGTCACAAATTGTTCCCAATTTCCTTCCCCAAAAATGAGTCTTGGTGAGATTTTTGTATCATATTCTAAAAAATAGCAGTCTTTTGGTTAACATTTTCAAATTTTTCCCAAAAATAGGGGTCTTTTGGGTTGGGAGATTTCAAAAACAAGATGGGGGTCCTTTTTGGGACCGGTGCCTGACAGGGGGTCTTAACCCTACATACATACAATTCCAAGAATGGGAGTGACCCACCCCCCCCCCCCCCCACCCCCCCCCCCCCCGGGATTGAATGTGTTTTCTGAATATAATTATAATCTTAGAGAAACATTGTTATTGGTTTTTGTAAAATCTGTCACTACCAAGTCTTGTCATAATGTCTCTTGCTCTATTTTGATTGTCTTACATGCAGATGAGTCTCTTGGAGGATTGGTTGTGTGAGAACCAAAAAGGCATGGACAATTATTGTACTACAAATTAACAAATTAACAGTACAGTACCCCTTTTATCCCTAAAATATGGTGTGAATTTTGTAGCCAAGCATGTGGTGGATCTTATGCCAGGATATCCGCCAGGAGTCAAAAATCTTTTTGTATTTTTTCTCGGCCTTTGAATTGTTGAGTCATCAGCCAATTTGATTCCAGTACAGGTCAACTTTTTACTCTATGATCTCTAACCTGTCAATTGCAATTCCAAGTTGGGACACTTTTGGATAATAAGCCGGCATTCACATAATCACCACAAGGTGTGTTTTGACAAGGATAAGTGGCTCAATCAGATTTTGACAGTTGTTACAACTTAACAAGATTTACCCCGCGCTAACTTTATAAAATCCAAGGAACACAACAAAATTTGTATTGGGTAAGAAATCCTATTAGCTCATAATAAAAGTTTTTACACAAAATATTTTTTCTCAGAAAAATCCAATTTTAGATTTCTTTTACACACGCTGAATGTCCACCAGTGTTGACCCATAACCTGGAAATGAGGTCAAGGTCATTTCCATAAAAGCCAATGCAGACACTTCTATGGGATATATCCCAAAGGTTGCAAGATCCAGTATTAGTGGTTCTTGAGATTATTATCACAAGAATCCATTGTAAAAATTTATACCATTGTCAAAGGGTTATTCTCCTGAACTCAATGTAGACCTCTTATGCGGTTATCTATACCAAACATTAATGATCCAAGCTTTAGTGATTTCTTGAGAATCGTGCCAACATTATCAAATTTTGAAATTGACGCCGTGACCTGGCAAATAAAGGTCAAGGTCCATTTCGCCATCAAACTCAATGTAGACCTCTATGGGAGTCATCTACTCAAACAAGTTAATGATCCTAGCATCTATTAGGGTTCTGAGATAATGTGCCACCGAATTTTGGACACACACACAACAGACACACACACACCACATATAATATTCCATGAACAAAACATCAAGACACACACACATGATCACAACATGAGTTAGGTGATGCCTATGCAATAACTCTTTGGCCTAATGGTTCGTTCATACGACCGCACTGCGCAGTGCACTGCCGATATATCCGATCACTTGCTGCAGCAACTCACGCAACCCACTGCAGTTAAAGTTAAAATTAACTCTGTGCAGTGACCGCAATGGCAGTATACGGACAGAGACAGAATTCGGAGTACTGCAACTTACCGCAACGACACATTGCAGTGTAGTAGGACGAATCTAAGATTAAGACTGGGTAGTCAGGCTCATAGCCCTGGTGACAAGGACTTTGCATGTTTTGGACCAATGACAAAGCATGTAGGAATACTAGCAGCCCATGTTACTTTGCAAATTCTTGCGTGGAAAATTTACCCAAGCAACACACTCAAATTTATGCAAAGATGGGCAAATCAATGCGTAACACCGAGCATGTACTTTCCTTCATAAGGTATAAGACAGATTGTTCAAGTTACATTCCAAAAAATGATGAAAATCTTTGGTAGTTTCAAGGGCAGAAAAATTATGCTAATTTGCCGAGTTCACGTTTCACAGAAGCTACTTGTCTAAATGAGTAGTTGGAATCACTTCTGCAAAAATCTCTGGCTGAGGTGGCCATGTCGAAATATCGAAAAGAGCACAGAAAATAGAATCATACCACAGGACATGCAAAAAAACATATTTTCATATTTCCGATTTTCAAAGGATGAACATGTGCCAGAAGGGTTCGTGCCTGGCCTCGTTTGTATACAGAATCCATAATGGAAACGTTGGACAGAACGGTGAACTCTGCAGCGTGATGCTTGTTCTGAGCTATGGGTATTCTTAAGATGCTTTGCTTGTGTGAACAGTTGCCTGATTGCAAGGAATGAAGGAATGAACAAATGGTTTAGAAGGAATGAAGGGAACCTCTCAAGTGGGGATCTATCAGTGGTGTACGAGGCAGTGATTCAGCGGGGGAAAATTTTCAAGTGTCCCGGCCAGGGGGAGGGGACAATAGTTCGTAGAGTCGTCCCGGTAATTTGCTCCATAAGCCTGAAACTTGACAAAAATGCGTGTGTACATGCAGAAAATTGCCTCCTAATTTAAATTTGCCCAAATTAGGATGAAATGGTCAAAATTTCCCAAAGAGAAGGATTGAAACCCGGGGGGGGCGGGGGGGGGGGGTATATCGACCAAAAATGGGTATTGGGTATGCGTCCACGGTAAAAAATCGACCCATGTTATAGTGACCAATTGTACAAAATATGACCCATTTAATAGTTGATCGCGAATTCCGACCCATCAATCGTGGTTCCGAAATTTCGACCCATTTATATAGTGGCTCTGTGACAATTTCGCAGCAATTTGCATTAAGTTAATCTCTAGCAAAATTTTGGCCTATTTTCATATAGTAAATTTTTCCCAATAATTAGAAAATTAACATTTCATGTGATTTTAGCGAAAAATGGTAAAAATCGACCCATTTTCATAGGAAATTGCGACCAAAAAATGAAAAAAGGACACATTTAGAGTAGTAGCCAAGGACCTCAAAAAACAGTGACCTCATCTTGCTATAGTAGAATGGTGGGAAAAACGACCCATGTTATAGTAAGTGCTGATGAAATGGGACCCAATCGGCGGCACAAGGTGACCTACCTTTGCCACGGAACCCCCCCCCTAAGAGGAGGAATGAAAATGCCTATTGGCTTCAATTTCGTCCCACTTTTTGAGCCAGGAGGAGGACAACTTGCCCCCCCCCCCACCCCGGTCGGGTACGCCACAGGGGATATTGACTGGTTTAACAGATATTTTTAGCTAAGATCTGAACTGCAAGTGATAAAGATGTTACAGCAGGCACTCTCTCAACCAGTCATCTCCAACCGCATGGCAAGTGTTAATATGTGAAGAGGATATGCCACAAACGCTACAATTACTTGCTAATGTCGGGAACAACAAAACTGAATTGGGGATGGTTGCCAATGGACGATACATTTTGTCACAGAACAGATTTCCATAGCCACTTTCTTGTATCATATGCTTCTATGAGATTTGGTCCAAAACTTGAGTGTCTGTAGAAAATGGTGCAGGACCATATGGACGGTCCGCCTGAATCAGAGGTCCTGAGCTGAATGTTATAAAAATAAGACCATTACTCAACCATACACACGTAACCCTCAACTTCACTCGCTCTAATACAATCCTTAAAACTTACACTAAAAAAATACTGCAAAAAAATCTTGCAAGATCCCCTAGTTGGAAGCAAATATGCAAATTTTGGGGGGGAGGAGCTCATAATATGCACAAAATAATGATGACACAGTGCTTGTGTATTTACTTGCTTGAACACTACTACCCACATTAAAAGTTGGTCAAATTGGAAATGGATATGGTAGCTGTCCTTTTTAGCAGTGGGGGTTTCCAATCGGAGGGGCCCCAGCTTGAAAAAAGCGGGACGATAGAACCAAAAATATGCTTTTCACCCTCTTCTTCAGTCCAAGTTTAACGCTGCATATATTTGCGTTTATATTTTTGTATATTAGTTCTAACTTTTTAGTTGCACTGGCCTATGGTGCCCAAAAAAAATTCAAATCCATTGCGTCGTTTTTGCGTTTAAATTAGCATGGGTCCCTAGGAGTTGACAAAAAATGAAAAATCTTATTAGAGTTACGGTGATTGATTTTCATAATGCATACACCTAGTTGAACATCACAAAGTAAATAATGTACAAAAATATTGCAAAGATAGTGGCCATTGGACCCATTAATATTTTATATACATCTTGTAGAGGTTTACTGAGAAAAATTGGAAAATTATGGAAAATTATAAAAGTACCCTAAAAATAAAAATATTAAATGGCCATGCGGACATTTATTGTTTGTGTTAATAGTAAATTAGTCCTTCTTCACCAATAAAGCAATACGGCAGACCAGAAGTCTTTTAAAGGTGAAGCAATGCTGAGGAAAATGCAGAAACAAATTAGTGTCTTTCGCACATTTGACGCAAAATTAAAATTCTGTTGCCCCTAATTTTTACTGAACAACTCTTCAGTTTTTTATTTTCTTTATTGTTGATGTCTTTGAAGCCTTTACGTGGGTGGATTTCATCTAAAAAATCATTTAGGAAAGTGGTTATATTGGGGGGTCCCTAGGAAAACTTCCCGTTATGCACTAAAGGCAGTGCAAACCCCTTTTTGCAGTTAAGGGTTAACTCTCTTAAATAAAAAGTTTATTTGTTTATGTTCAATTTGGTTGCTCATACAAATATGAGTAAAATGAATGAAATATGCCTGTGTAATTATTTTTGACAGTAGGAATGGACCAAATAAGGCCTTGGTGAAAAGCAAAATTTAACTTTTCTTTCATGGTTTTCAAAAATTTGACAAAAGTCTGTCAAATAAAAGTTTATCAATCTTTAATTGGTTTGCCTAAAATATCCTAACCATCACTGTAATGTGGTCTGGAAGGTCATATCTAATTCTTCATCTTGAACTCTAATTCCTAATCATAAATCTAAGATGCATCATAGCTACATCTTAAGCCTTCAACTTAAAGCCTAAAAATCCAAAACTAAGTGCAGTCTAACTGTTTGGTGATGAAAATTTATATTACTGGACCAATTCAATGTAACACATTTTGAAGGGTAAAACAGTAATAAAATCCGAAAAGCTCCCAATATGTGACTAATCTTTTGCTGTGTTAAGAGCTTGCTACAATTAGCATCCCTCCGCTGTGCGAAACATTTATAATAATTCAATGTTGGTAGCAAAGGAAGCAAGAATTTATACATTAATTCCATCAGATATGTGAATGAAATTTATAAAATCATGTGGAGCTGATCGGGTAGTGAGTAGTCAAACAACTGTTACAGTTGAATTAAACATCACTAATGTTTCAGTTCATGAGGAAAGGAAAATGCCCTAATGAAAACATAGTCATGGTTCTGGTAGGTTGGGAATAAGAAGAGCTCAAAAGTGCGGGACTCTGTCATAATGCTTCAAAAGTTAAAGCCACAAGCAGGCATTTATTTCCAAATTTGATTGGCCAATTTTTGCTCCTTTTTTGGGACTGTTCTGACATGTTATTGATTATTTATTAAATTTACACTTGAAAACAGAAAATAGAGGGGCATTTCATGAGCCACAGCCTCTCCCCACTTACCCTAAAAAGTTGAGAATTTTATATCTGAACTGTTTACATTAATATTCATCATGTGCACCTAATTCTTAAGTGTCAATTCGGTCGTATCTGTAAAGCAAATCACAATTTTGTATTTTTAAACGGACAGAAATTATAGCATAGTGGGCATGGGTCTGTGGGAGGAAACAAGATTTGCTTTAATACCAAAACTGCAAAGTCAGGGTCAACAAAAAAAGTTGTGAATATGATTTCTCAAGGATATATATACAAAACAAGCAACTGAACGTGCTGAATCACAAAATGGCTCCTTTTTAAAATATTTCAAAGTTTCCATTTCAAAAGCAGTATTTTGAAAAACACACTGCAAATAAGCAGAATGCTGACCCAATCTGGATGTGTTCAAAATGTGACTAGGCAGGCCACGTAACCAAGGAGGGACCCTTCGGGGTGGACCCCCCAAATTAAAAAATCCAGGCGGTCCCGCGAACCGCGAGTGTCATCTGCTGCTGTCCAGTTTTGTGAAAGGGCCAAAGTTCCCATGAGGTAACAAGGTCCACATGAGGTCACCAACAAGTCTCCCCATCCCTCCCTCCCCCTTCTTTCCCAACCAAGTTTACATATCATAGCCCTAAGAACTCATAACGGCATGCAATATATAAGGGTTAACATTTTGACCACAGACACACAGATACCACCCAGCACAGTGACCTGATTAAATCCCTATGTGCTTTCTTTCTGCAGATTCTTGCCGATGACACAAAAAGCCCCCACCCCCAAGACCCCTTAAAAAAACAAAGCTTAAAAAAAGGCCAACAAACATTCAGAATGCTTTTTTTTAGTCCAAAAAAGTTAACATTTGTAAAAAAAAAAGTCCACTTTTGCCCAACCCCCCCACCCCCACCCCTGTAATTTTATGAAAAATCCGGGTTTCTGGCCTGTCCTAGGTGATTGCAGGAAACACTAGTCTATTAATGATCACTACTGGACCTTTCATGACCTCTGGCCTGATGGATGTAAACTTTGACCTAATCAATCCAAACCAATTATCACAGCTCTGACAACTTTAACATTGTTATTTATTCTTTCAACGAGATGCACAATTTGATATAGGTTCTAAACTGAATAGAAATCTGAATATTTGATACAAGGTCAAGACCTTTGACCTTGTGGTATCAAGGCCCTGTATATAGATTGTTAGAAGGTACGGGACAAGATAGACCCCGTACACACTATCAAAATCTCTTAATTCAATCTGTAGCGTTATACGAAGTTAAAATTTGACAAAGTTCATGTTAATGCCCGTCTTTTTCCCTTAGTTCAACGAAGATTAATTTTGCTTAATCAAACAAAGCAAATCAGCTTCTTTTCAATTAAGGGAATGGTTATCGATTAAGAGAAGGACTAGTGTGTACGCACACTTCTTGAGTTAAGAGGTGATAGTTGTGTTGGTTTTATACCAAAGGCCATAATATTTCCATAGGCCACACTGTTTCAACTTTGTTAGTTTCGGCTATGGGGACGCAATTGTATCTTATTAAGTGTAGTTTGTACGCACGCTTTATTAACTAATCAAGATTAACTAATCTTCGTCAAAATAAGCAATTTTGCAGTGTTGGGTATGGGGTCATAGAAAAATGAAATTTTCCATATTGATGATAAAATAGATCCTTTTCTTACAGCAGAGACAGGGATGTAGCCAGCAAGATGGTTGGGGAGAATATACTGGGTGGGTGCAGTTTTTTCTTTTTTCCCTTCCAAGAAATTTTAGTTAGGGGAAATTGGGGAGGAAAAGATAATACATGTAATTCTTCTAAAATCATCTTTGCACCTTTTTTTTGCTCTGCAGACCAGGACATTTTTTTTGCCTGGATCCGGGACATTGTATGCACCACCTTGTCGGGAATTTGGCTCCCTTCGGAAGCCCCGGCTGGCTATGGTGCCTGCACCGAAGTAACAACATTTTTGTACCTTAATTGGCAACCGGGGACAACCGGGTATGGGATTATTAACTGTCATACTGCCAAATACACTAAGGCCCATTGATATTATAATTGGACTGTATGGCTAATGAAAGCTGACTTATTTTCTGTTACATCTTTTCACACCACAACACAAAACACCAAAAGATTTCTTTGGTTCATTTCAATTTTTACAGGAAAAGATGCCCAGAACCTTGACCTTTGGGCGTAAACTGCCGCCAGATTCCATCACAAACTCCAGTAAAAACCAAGAGAGATCAATCACGATAACTGCCTAATAATATCAACAATTTTCAGGAAATATCGAGGAGTTTACTGCAAGAAAGGTCACACTAATGCTGCCATGTGTCAGTTTGTGTTTCAATTAAGTGTTCTACCTTCCAAATCTAGAACACCTGGCAGCTTTGCAGATGGGCCTTTTTGCCCTAAACCTTTGATATATTAATTCTTTAATGATTCCCCCCCCCCCCCCCCCCCCGTTTAACCCCCCCTTGCTTTAGCTTTAATTACCCTCTCCCTCCCAGACGAGACAACAAATGACATCCAATACCAAAAACCGGGCTATCTAAAGTAAACCATAGCTTTTTGCTTATTAGTAAAATCAACATCAATCCCCCACAGCAGATTATGCATACAAGGAACCACCACCACCAATTTTCAAATCTTCACCGAAAAAAATCTCTACAATAATTTTTTGATTAAATATAGTTTTATGGAATTTGAGACCGACTACGAGTTTAGCTATAATAATACCCACCGTAGTCAACAACATCTTTTGCACTTTGTTTAACAAAAAAATTGTGAGTATGATTCATAGTGCGAATGTTATCATCAGATTTCTTTCTTCGATTGGCAGACCGTGGCCGTTGAAAGCAGGGGCTTTATATTTATTTCACTCGTTGTTTTGCCTTATTTTTCACCTCTAGTTGGAGGCAAGACATGATAATGGTTTTGTCTACGCATCCATAATCCTTAAAAATTAATCCCTCACATTTCATGATGAAAACATAACAAACCTATCTGCTTTGTTCAACTTTTTTGTTCCCATTTACCAAGGATGGGTAATTTTTTTTTAAATTCCATGATTAATAGTACTTTTCATTGTGTACACCATAGCATGGAGATTATTTTAGTTTTTTGCTAGTACATTATACCAAAAAAAACATCAGAAGTCAAGGCTTCCATTACTATACCTGGTGTCATGAAAAGCCATCATCTAAGTTTTTTCAGGCTGTACACCCTGAAAACTGTGCTCGTTGCTGGCCAGTTAGGTCTAGCATAATTATACGCAAATAATTAGCAGCATACCACCGCATTAAGGGTCCGGGGGTTTCTCACTTGGGGAAGTATGGGTATGTGCCCCCTATAAGACCCCTCATTTTCATGCTCTTTCATCAGTTACAGTGCCCCCATTTTAGGACCATTTCCGTTCTCGAGACCCTACTTTTCATGTCAAAGCCATATTCTACTAAAGAAAAAATAATCTAATACCAAATTTTTCCTTTTCTTCGAAAAACCTAAAAAGTAGCTTGAAATTGAGGGAAGTGCAGCTTTTTTTAAGAAATTTCAGAAAACCTAGTTCCGCAGACCCCATTTTTTGGGCTCAAATCAACTCCAGAGCCTCAATTTTTGAATCCGGGCGGCACATCCCCCTACCAAAATAAAAGTTGAGACCCCCCCCCGGCATACGGGCAGCACAATTAAAAAGCTAGCACAAATGCAAATATCAATTGTAACCAGGGGCCTTCCTAGAAGAGGGTGTGTGTGTAGTCAGGGGCGTCCCAGACCATTTTATGGGGGGTGTTGAGTCTGTGTGCCGACACATCAATGGCTATTCAGAATTTTCTCAATTTTCCGGCGCGCTAACGCTCGCCAGTCCCCCTATTTTTTTTCACTCGTTCAAAATTCTGAAGGGGGGGGAGCAAACCGAATCCAAGATACTTTACACAGCCTATGAATGAAACAAAACCAAACAACACAGATATGGATGGTTGCTCACCACTAATCCACCCATCAATCATTTGCGCCCACATTATACCTTTTCAATCCACAAGACAACAGTTTGCGACAGAATTTGCTAAATGGGTGTTCAACACCCCCCCCGGACGCCCTGTGTGTAGGGGGGGACACTACCCCCATTTACAAGAGGTCGTGACACATCCCCCATGTGAACACAGGTCCCTGACGAACAATTTCAAGAAGCCATTGACCCAAGACTCGCATAATATTAATTTTATTGGAATTTTCTAACAATGTCAATTAGTACCTTAGTACCGTCCTGTACTCTAATACAGTCGATTTTTTGTAACAGTGGTCATTCAGAGGGGTTCCGAACCACCGCCTTCTATACCCACGAGACTAATAATTCCAAAAGTGGTAGAGATGAATCGGATGTTTCGTTTCATGTTATTACCATTGTATGGAGTATGCAGTGCCATAGGATACCGTGTATACCAACCCGGATCCAGAATTTTCTGACAAAGTTTGTGATTTTATATAATGAGGACTTTGATTTGGGCTGAGCTATTTCACACCGTGCATATAATAATGACGAGCAGTATGCATATGCAAAAACATGATTTGTTTAAAATTAGTGCGCCCTCACAGAAATCTCTGAGTCAGCCTGTAAACAACAACAACCTATCTAGCCAGACTCATAGAAGTATAATTGTTCACCCTACCTGAGCTACAGGCACTTTTCAACTTCTTCCACCATTTGATCACTTTCTCAAACTCTCAGACAGACTAAAGAGGACTGACACGTTTAGACTATTTTAGTGGGAAGACAGAGCATGCTTTATCATACTATAAAGCAAGCAATTCATTTAAATGTGCGTTCCGATACGCCTTGGGACTTCCCCTGATTTTACCGGAAGTAGTTCGTTTTGATATTCAGATGAAAGAGGCCCCCCCCGTATTTTTCTATCTTCCGCAGTCAGTCCTTAATTTGAGCCCTAAATCCATTCCTTCCCAAGATCTAACAAAAACGCCATTGTAGTGGTTAACCCATCAATATAGCCAGTATTGAATAGGGCCTTTACAGCATCATTATTTGCGTCTACCATCAAACCGCAAGTTTGTTTCCCACGGTACTTGATGGGGTGTCTGTGCAAGTGCCGTCTCATTCAAGTAGAGACCAATACACATACTCGGACACAAAGCTACCTTTAAGTTGCAAAATTGGGTTCAAGGAGGGGAAATCCTATTATGAGTAATCATTGTAAGGCTATTAGGACCACCACTTTCACATTGTTGTCCACCCAATTACCCTTTTTTTGTTGAAAATTTGACTATCACCCAAAGACCCCCCAGGTTTCGAAAATTGACTAATTTCAACACCCAAAGGACCACCCATTGTTTGAAAACTTTGATATTGTCACCCCAAGAACCACTACTTTTTTATAAAATTTGGGCAGAAATTACACCCAAAGACCCCTAAAATTTTCTTAAAAAAAATATGACAAATTGTCACCCAAAACCCTTATTTAATAGGCATTTGGCTGTCTCTCAACGAAAGACCCCTCAAGACCCCCCCTATGTTTTGGAGACCTCTGGCAACGGAATCCCCTTCGGTTTTGAAAGTGGCCCAGCCTTCCAGTATCATTTCATATGCGATTTCTCTCCCCCCCCCTTGTCTTTTCTCTATTCTATACCTACTCCCAGAGTGTTTTAATCAATCCCATGATGCTACAAGATGTGATGTGCCTATACTGTACTAGCACTAAACCCATGTCATACTTGGGGAAAAATGTTCCTAAAGTTTAGGAACCACAGGGACATTTCATAATCATGCAACCATAGTCCTAGTAGTACACTCTTGTGGGCTAAAATGAGCATAAGTCAGGGTTTTTTTTAAATGTATTAGAATAATAAATTTTATGTTATCAACATGACCCTATTGATGTGAAATTCCCCAAAACGGTGGCATTTGTGGGATTAACTCAAAACCCCTTCTGACCTACTTAAAAGTGGAAATTTCCACGTACAGATATTTTCCGCGATTTTGATCATTTGCCAATGTGTAAGCATTTTAATTTCACGTATTGGGACAGCAATCATGCATCTATTGAAAATTATTTCGCGAGCTTTTATTTTCGCGATTTTATGTTCACTCTCACAAGTTTCGCGAAATTCGTGAAATAAAAACCCTCGCGAAAATTTCCACTTCTACAGTACCAAATACGTTCTGAGCTGAGACTGTAATGCTCTGGGGGATCCAAAATTGTTTTTGGATAGGTTTCTCACTGTCATATTCCATATGTTTCAAATTTAAACGTTTCACATTCGTATTTTCCAGGGCTTTCGATTTAGATAAAAAGATTTGGTATAACATCATCTTGCATAGATAACGGTCACTAGAATTTACGTGGGCGATTTTCACCATTATTTTGCATCCTATTTTCCTACATCTCTTTAGTCATGCCGAAATATTTTGAAAGTAAAACTTTTCCCGGGAATTTTTTTCTAATAATATGAGGAATTCAATAACTTGCGTCCCTAGAAATAATACCCTTGGCTTACCTTCAAAAACTATTAACGCCATCTCAATGGGGGTCCGGTTTTGAAGTCACAATTCAAAATTGCAAGTTTTTTGAGCCCATTTTAGGGCAGACTGCCAAAATGGTTTCAGGAGAGGAACCTACAATGGCACCTACTTCCGGAAAAAGTAAACAATTATGTCTTCTGTGGCTATAATGGGTAACACATTTACTAAAAGTTCTTATACTGACTTTGAATATGGTCGTAGTGAAGCTAAGTTCTTGACAGATTGACCCATTTTCACTTTACAACGTGGCAGTACTATTCTTTTTCAAATTGCTCGATTAAACAACAAACAAATAAACAAATAACACCATCACAAAACATTATGTAGGTCACAACAAACAGATATGTCAGTGAGTCAAGGACCTTGCACTAACAAAATCGCTTATTTTGACAAAGCATTTAAAAAATGTATATTGTAGCTTAAAAAAAAGTTCCAAGTCCCGGGTTCAAGTCTTTCACATGCAGAATGGTTATGGGGGTGCCTGTCTCCATTTCCATAACCTTAGACCATACATCTGCTAAATCCAGTGTAAGCTTGTTAGGTGTTTGGGGTTTCACCTGATACTCCTTATGTTCAACCTACTATATTCTTAAATGCCAAGCACCTACAATAAGGTCCATTTTTCCTGTCCTTTGGTATACTTGGCCTCCCTACTGTAAGGCAGAGATGCTCACTAGGGAAACCACTTTGGAACTATTCTTGGGCTTTTAATACTTCAGCAATATTAAAATTGCTTAGTGCAATGATACCGATTCAGTATGTGACTGCATTCACTGTCAATTAAATTAAGCAAAACAGAGTGTAAGAGTTGGACATTCCCCACCTGTATTTGATGTGTATTAATCATCACAAGACCACAAGTAAGCAAACCTCCTGTGCTTAGTTTTGATCTTCATTATTTTATAAAAATGTGGACTCAACTACATCTGAAATTAAGTTATCTAAATTAACAATTTTTCATTGAAAATAAGCATTTCTGCATTGTGTATTTGAATGAAGTTTGCCTTTATGAAATGTTGGGCTTTGGTTCGTAACATGTACTTCTGCTTTCACTTACTCATGACAAATTTAAGAGTCTGCAAACAGGGAAAATCTTCTTGAAGTGCTTCTCACAAGCTCAAAGAATAATTTCTTAGACGATTGAATGACATTGTGGTAGATAATTAAGCTATACAATATCATGCAACCTGTTAGGGTGTTACAAGCAATAACTTGGTTGTAATTAAAGGGGCATTTCATGATCCACAACCTCGTCCCCCCGACTTACCTAAAAAAAGTTGATATTTTTATATCATCTGAACCGTTAGCCTTAGTAATCCACATGTACCTAATCTTACGTGCAAATTCGACCGCATCAGTAAAAAATTCACAATTTTGTAATTTCTGTCCATAAACGGACAAAAATTACAGCACAGTGGCCTATGGGACCATGGAAAACAAGCAATTGCTTATAAAACAAAACCGTAAGATCGGGATCAACTCAAATTTGGTAAATAAGCTTTTCTCATGGATATCTAGTAAACAATGAATAAAACAGAAGGTGCTGGAATCACTAAATGCACCTTTAACATATACTTAATCTCCCAAACTCAACAATTCTTTTGATATGTGAAATGGCATTGCACACACGCACTATTAACAGACCATTTTAGCTTCAACAATCTTTATTTCCCAATTGCATAAAGAATGTACAAGAACATACTCTCTAAATGTAAACGAGTGAAAATTTCACTCCCCAAAGAGAGTGAAACTCTTGTAAACCACTCCAAAATGAATGGTTTGTTCTTAAAAAGAGTGAATTTCCACTCAAAAAGAGTAAAAATCACTCCAAAAAGAGTGGATTTCCACTCGTTTGAGGAGTTAAATGAAGGACAACACCTTTGAGGAGTGAAAAGAAGGACAACACGAAAACGAGTGGAAATCCACTCTTTTTGGAGTGATGTTCACTCTTTTTTGAGTGGGAATTCGCTCTTTTAAGTACAAAGCACTCATTTTAGAGTGGTTTAAAAGAGTTTCACTCTTTTGGGGAGTGAAATTTTCACTTGTTTACATTTAGAGAGTATCATGTATGACACAGGTTACTCAAGAAGGCTGCACATCCATCATGTTCACTTAATCCTAAGCTCAAATCTGTCTTGTTAAGCAGTCATGCAAAACCACAAATGCATGTAACTTATTAAATGCCATGTAACACACACCAACAGAAACTAGTCAGAAGTTGACAATTATCGAGGACATTTTTCAGACAGCATAAACTTTTTACACATGGTCAAACCCCCAAGATGATTCTTTTTCTCTCTTACTCTTGCTTCCGTGACTTTCCTAATCCGACCCACATTCGGTGACTCATAATGTAGGGAGTTTGAAGGGAAAATACCGGATCAAAACACAAGTCCTTGAAAAGCTAAGATTTTCAACATCGATCACCGTAGAGATGCTAAGCCAATCGCTACAGGATGCTGACAGATACGGATTTGTCAATGAAA
>JAMKCH010032828.1:0-70034 GCA_023653785.1 Ophioderma brevispina
TGGATTTACGAGTAACTGGGAACCGAAAATAGAATTATCGCCCGAAAGTGAACACAGAGAAAATCGCCATTTGTCCAAATATTGTCCCATTCGCTACAAAATATAGCCTTATTCCAAAGCACAAGCGTTTCATCTCTTATTCTTCACACTATTTCTGCACCAGGTCAAATTACTTCATCTGGATAGTTATGATCAAAATTCAACAATTTATGAGGATCAAATCGTGTGATGAAATTAAAAAATCCCATTTCTGTTTGCAAAAGCATCTAACGTGGGCAACCATTTTACAATTGCGTACAAGTTACCATGGGTATGCTTCATATCGAGCTCAAGGCATTTATGATGGGCTCATACCTGCGACGAATAGCACAGATGCAATTGTGTAATACGCAAATACCCCACCTTTTTGCAATCAACCATGTGATTGTTTGTGGTAAAAATGCATAAACATAGTCCAAGTAAGGTAAAATGAAACAAAATGAGAAAAAATAAATATTTCTGTTAAATATATGGAAAGAAAACATGTTAATCCCATTAAACATTCCAATTACTGTGTTGTAGTAAGTGTCGAACGGACAGTAAAACTAACAATTTTTGAGTTGTATTTATTAGCTCGCTTCTGGTCTATTCATTTGCAGGGTGTTGGGATACTCGTATTGTTACAAAACATGCAAAAATTGATTTTGATTATTTTTTTCGATTTTGTGAGTTAGCAAATCACTGATAGTGCCTTTTAAGTGTTAATTTGAAAACATATGAATACCCAAATTATATTTTTCCTGGTTTTACCCACATGAATTTGAAAACATTTGTTAATCTTTGCCAGTTGCTGGGGCAATTTTGACCCAGAGTTCCAACAATTTTCAAATTCTCAGTCTACAGCTACTGTAATGTAGGGCAAATGAACTACTAACATTTTGGAAAAAAAAACAAATCACCTTCTATGATTTCACCATATCTTGGGGCAAGTTATATCCCTTTTTTGCCCTTCTGGAGAGTCAAAAAACCCCGATTCCAACATTCAATTCTTCTTGAATCTACAGCTGTAGAGTGGTGATCTTAAATACCATTACATTAATTGAGTTGGAATCACCATCTATGAATTTTTACCTTCTTTGGGTCAAATTTTGACCCCATTTTGTCCTTAATGGTGAAAAATAAAACCCAATTCCAACATTCAAATCTTGAATCTACAGTATATAGTGTGGGGAATTAAAGCGACTACGTCAATACTGAAGTCGGAATAAATAAATCGCCATTCTTTGATTTTTGTTAGGGACGCAAAGCTTGCTGGAGGACCACTTAGCAATCCGTATGTGCGTGTGTATGTGTGGATGTAGTTGTGTATGTATGTGTGTGGGTCACTAAAAGGTAAGTTTTTTTTTTTTAACAACTTGACCTCCAAATTGAAAAGTTGAATTTATTAAAAAAAAAACCCCGGTCCCTCAACTCAACATAAAAAGGGGGGTGGGGTAACCCATGAGAGTTCTAAATTTCGCGGAAAAGGGTATGATTTTTACGGTCATCGCGGCCTGCGAAATCACGAAAAAGGGATAATCTGAGCATCTGTCTCCGCAAAATTAAGAAAGGGGTATTTCACAGAATTGGTTGGGGTCGACTACAATACTTTAAGGGAAACATTTGTTTATCTTTGTTGCATTTAATTTAAAATCAATACAGGTATTGAATAAAAAAGACACATGATAATTGGGAGTACAGCAGTAATGTTGATATTGTGTTTTGTATGTTAAATTATTAAGAGTCATTGAAAAGGGTGTCTGAACATCTTTTCATTGAAAACCTTGGAAAAAGTAGGTATTTTTAACCTGATTTTGTCACCCCCCCCCCCCCCCCTCGATTTTGCACAAAAGGGGGGTGGTAAATCAATGAAAAATTATTGAAAAGGGGGTAGAAAAATCAAGGAACTATCATGGTACCAATTATATGTTGAGTTGAGGGACCGGGATTGGAAGCAAACTTCTGTCAATTGCACCCATGGATCCACGGCATATGGTGATGAGATCAAAGGTCATGTACCGAGGTCAAAGGTCATGTGAGGGTCAAGTTGAAAAAAGGCTTAAAAATGTAAAATTGACCTCAATTGAAAAGTTGAAGTTCAATTGGAAAACCAAATTCTGTCATAGGTGCACCCAGGGATCCCTCATACTGTGATGAGTCAAAGGTCATGTGCCAAAATAAAAAGTCATGCAGCAGCCCATAGCTATATTTTTTTAATTAGAGGAGGGCGCGCGGGAAAAGCAAGGACCGCAAAATGCTAGTTCTTATTGGGTCAAATTTTGCCCTTTTTTGGCCCATAAAAACTCGGAAACTAGAGCCCTTTTATAAGGCGGGCGACGTACTATAGGGCACAATTTATTTCCCGTAACGTATCTCTTTATACTGCGGGTGTTAATTACATTTGGAAATTTTTAAAAAAGAAAGGTATGAATATTTATGCGAGCATGAAGAATAATCCAGAATTAACAAGATATGAATATCAAATTTAAATAAGAAAGAAACTCTGATAACACTAAGTAATAATTAAAATTAACCCCCTTAACTGCTGTTAATGTTATTATATTACGATTATTATTTTGAAAGCGAATCTGCATTGCTGCCAGGGGCATTGTTAAGAGATGCCTTACAGAAAAGTGGACTGTGCAGTGAGGAGGGCTACCACGAGCAATAAATCCGGCCGTACGCTAGGGGGTGCGGCCCCCCAAATTCCACAAAAGGGGCAAAAAGTCCAATTTGTGCTGAAAATTTTGATAAAAACGGACCCAAAATTAGAGTAAATTTGACACGAAAGTCCACTTTTTTCCCGTGAAAAAAAGTTCAAAAAGTCCAAAAAAGCCATTTAGGGGGGTAGGTCCACCTTTACGAAAAAGTTCCCTTTTTTTGAAGTCCGCGCACCCTCCCCCCCCCAAATGAATCGGCGTACGGGCCCTGAATAAATCTTAATAATAGACTGTGGTGTGGGCTATACTCCACCTGATGAACCAATGAAGCTGTCATCAGTTGCCATTTATTTATATTTTCTTTCAAGGTTGCTATCCCAAAACATTGCATTAAAGGATAGGCAGGCGTATGGAGAGAATATAAAAAGAAATTGGAATGCATTATTTTAGCTTATAATCAAAGATACTATTACAATTCCATATAACTATTTAATGTATATGTATGAACAAAAACACCAAATACTTAAAAATTAAGTATTTGAGGAATTTGTCATATCGTCTCCCGCAGATAGACATGCAGTGCTGACGACTCAAAATCTACACTAAACACTGATTGTGGTTTACCATCAGTACAGAAACAAACAAAGAATAAAAAAAATTGTTTGAGGTCAAACTGTACAATCACTATTACCCAATATTACGGCTTATAATCTTGGATATTCACCCTGTAAAGGCCATTCTGAGCTCAAGTTGGAATTTTTCCGCACGTATGTGTTAGACATTACGGACATCCGGGTCAAAGTAGATGCATTGTTTCTAATCCCAGAATTTTGCAAGCAACTATGGAATGTTGATGAATATTTAATGTTTTCGGTTCCAGCAAACTGCGCTTGTCCCTTTACAGGTGCGAACACCAAACCTGTCAAGACGATTTTGGGTTAAATCTTTTCTGCACATCTCTGGAACTAAACGGGTTTGTAGCCCAAACGCCTTTTGCTTCAGAGAAGTTCCTTCCAACTATAAGCATGAAATATGCATTCTGAACAGTGAAGTGCGTCTGCTTCAAATCATTCTGTCATCATGATCCTGTTCCAGCCACCAGTGGTGGCAAAGGGGGGAAGAGTTCCCCCTCTGAAAAAAAAATCTTTAGGGGAATTGGGAAATAAAACACGGATATATCATGTTAAATCAGGCCTCTTTTTCAGATTCTTTTTCTTATTTGCTTTTGCCCTGCTACCGGGAAATTTTTGCTTGTGATCGCGACATTTGTTGCACCTACCGGGAAGTTGCCCCCTCAGAACCACCCGGCTGGCTATGTGCCTGTGCTGTTCACATGCCCATCTTTTGTTTAAATTGCTACCAAAATCAATAAATTTGAAACTTTTAAATTTAAAAACAATGAGAACTCGTGTTTTGTAAGTTAAATATTTATTATATCAACATTTTTCAGTTGCCTAATAAGGGGGGGGGGGCTCACGTGATTAATTCTGTGAAAAAATCAAACCTGCTGTAAAAATTAATGTTCAAAGTTATATACATAAGCATACATTTTTTTTTGGAATGTGTGAGTCAAACAATCTATTTATTGTATGTATTTTTACCAATAATGTTTTTTTCTAAAAATAAGCTTTTTAACACTTAACATTTTTGTACCGCATAATCACATTTAGAGTTTTCATATTTAGGAGGCACAATTGGCTAAAAATTTGCAAAAGGGATCTTATTAGCAATATGAATTTAGAAGACCGATTTTTCCCACAAAATGTTCAGTTTTTTAAATTGTTGATGAAAGACACACAAGCACGTGGGCAAATTTTGATATTTTTCCATCTTTTTCATCAAGATTTCAAAACTTAATCGTTTTGTGGAAAAAGAAAAAAATTCCTAACTCATTGCTTTAGATCCTTCTCCAATTTGCCTAAATCTGGACCTAGTTATGGTTGTCATAAAAACTTAGGTACAAATCACACAGTTTGTCAAAAATAAATCACAAATACTTTTGGTCAAATCCATAACAGATTCTTTTTGATTCATGTCCATTGCAAAAATAAATGTAACATTTGTTTTTCACAGATTCATGCCTGTGAGCCCCCTTATAGATCCTTGGTTTTCTTAGAAACCTCAAGTTTCTTGATACTTTTGGAACATTTAATAGATTTAGACATTTTTAATATTCTACATTATCAGTTTCCAAGGAAGCTGTTTGCTCCATATGTTTCCTAGTGTTTTTATTGATGCATGGCTTGCTTATTTTGTATGTGTTAAAATGCAAACTTACTGCTATTAGTTTTTTTTAGATTAAGGGTTCAAAATGACCAGGTAGTATTAGAGAGGGATCAAATATTGAAGTTTTTTATGTATGACTTTTCCACATATCAAATACTTTAATTTGTCCATTCAATTCATTTATGGTCCTTGGTTTATTGTCAAAGGGTTAAATGTAACCAATAGATTTTTACATGAGTTTTTACTACTATGCTTGTTTAATCATGGGGAGGTTACTCACTTATTAAGATATTGGGGATGTGCCACTCCACCGGTTCATTATTGGGAGTTCCCTTACATATTGGGTCTGACTTTGAGCTGAAATAACCCTTATACATGAGTCTATACATTGAAATAGTTAATATGCACCAAAATAGAGTACTTCTGTGGTACACATTTTTCCATTTTTCGCACGCTAGCTCATGAAGTAGCAACCATGAGCACTAATTTGGGTACCTATTTTTTTTGTTTAAATTCCCTTTAAACATGGGTGGTGGGTTCTGAGGCTAATTCGCACCTCCGCCCAGGTTACAATCTGAGTACCCCCCTCTGGGTTTGAATCTTTTGTTATTGATCACAATACAGTGTTGAAAATGATATTTAGCCCTTTAATTCTGTGAGTTTTACGTTATAGGTAGTACAAACTATCCTTTTTCATGCATTCTCTTGATTATACCACATTTTAATGATTATAATATGTTTATAATTTTAGTCCCAGTGAATACTGAATAATTAATCACAAAAATTCATAAAAAGTAAAAACCAAAGATCATGTTTGAAGGAAAGGTATTGTTACCTGCTTTCAATCAAAACAACTAATCTGATGTACTTTGCTTCAAGGTGGTATGTTACCTTTGAAATTTAAGACGGGAACACTAAAAATCCTCCAAACTACACTTGTTCTGTACTAGAAAACAAACATGGTGCGCACGTTGTTTATACCTGCATAAATACTTTATATTAAAGAGATTACCTGGTCTGCAGCATGTCCTACCCTTGGATTAATTGTCAATGAATTCACTTTGCTTTGTCTGTTTTGTATTGTTGATTGTTATACCTATATTCATTCTTGAAATTTCCTGGTGTGATTTACTTGTTCAAACATGTCTTTGTGTGCTTCCAAACAACCTTCCATGCCAAAAAATCAGGTATTGAGGATCCAAATCACCTATTTTTTTAGATTGTGGCTAATATGTATTACAAAAATTTTTCTGGTAATTTATGGATGGTTTTTCAAGCTTTTTTTGATTTTCATATTGCACAAATTTTTCTCATATAATAGTGTTTAATATTATTATATTTTATATAGCCCCGAATGTTATACATAAGAAGACAAAAGGAGCAGTCCACCCTAAGCGTGCTGGATAGCATGCATAAACCAGATGCCCGATGTAAAACACTATTAAAATAGGCAAAAGAAACAGTAGTCCATTTGTACACTTTTTTTAACTTTTTCATTTAATAGTGCATTTATGGTGAGGGTTAAGTGCATGCACAAGTCTCTATCCGAAAACAAACGTACGAATGAGAACCAGGCAAACAAATAAATAATTGGTATCCCATAGGACTTAAGTAGTTTAATTAGGAGCTCTGTTTGTTATATGGGAAGGTATGACTACTTCCTTAATCGTAGCAAATTACAACAATGCCCAATAAAAAAATAAATCATCCTCTCTCTCTTCCACCTTGACCAAGTCTAACAACGTTTTGACCAAATATATATGGTTTTCTGCATGCACTTAGGAGAATAGAAACCGTTCATAGGCCATTTTGGTTACACTGGTTACAATGGATTACCGGTCGTCAAATGGTTGGCAGATTGGTTATTTTTTTTTTTTTTTTTTTTTTTTTTTTTTTTGTTGCAGTTGTAACTGTTTGATGGTACACCATAACCTTTTGGTTACTTGTGAAACCAACCTTGGATTGATCTCTCATATCGGGTACACTGTAAACGGTTTGTAACTAAACTGTAACGGTTTGTAACTAAGTGAAACTATCTCCCACTCCAACTATGCACACTTGAATGACAGGTGAAGTCAATAATGCCTCTTGTCAAAGTGAAGTGGTATACTGATAGGTTAATTACTTGACAAATAAAGCTTCATTATATATGTTGCTGGAATGTAATGAGGTTTACAAGTATTTCCACATTTGCAGGTGAGCATTTGCCAGTAGAAATAGCATACGACTAATTGTATCATGTCTTGTAACCACGTACTTTACCTGAAGCTCTTAAGTGGCTCAATATAAATTTGCTGGATTGTTATTTATGTTTATGAGTGAAGATTGTATTTCCTTAAAAATGTGCATATACAATTCCCAATTTACATACCCCATAGAACAGGCACTTTCAGTATTTCTTAAAAGGCAAGCTTTGAATGTTACCTTTTCGTTTGCAACAGAGCAAGCATGAAATGAATCACCAGAATCAAATGACTTTTTGGAATATAAAGCATTGGATATTACATTATTATGTCAAAGCTTTTTCAATTTTGATATCTTATTACATGAAGCTGAAATAGTGCTAAATGAAAATCATGTTAATTAAAGGTGGTGACGCCAATTGGCAAAACCATATCCCCCCTCCCAAAATTAAGATTTTTTGGATAAGAAAAGTTCAATTTTTCTCTTTTCTCTAGTGAAATTTTTAGTGGCCCAGAAATGTTTCCTTTTTGATGTCATGCACAAAATATCTCCAAATGTGGTCTACCACATTTAATAACACACTCTGCCCAATGGACAAGTCAAATGCACATTTTTGCTTTCTACATGTATTATCCAAATGGCTGGACCACTTCATCTCAAAATTATACTGCGTTTTCACACTAGGCCAAAGTCGTCATCGAATTCACTTTTATTTAATTACGCTTTCGGATTAGCATAAATTAATTCTGTTGTCCTGTTTCAATTCGCACCCGATTCTGAATTCGCATTCAGAAAAATGAATTACGTGTTTACGCCCCGTGCATCACAAACCTTCAACTTCCGGGTCGACATTCATTTCGCGCGGTATTTAACATGGCGGTCATTCACTGAATGGATGTGTGCGATCATTCGGCTTGGTTCTTGTCGGTCATACTCCGTACTAACTGCTGATTTGGAGAATTTTAAATTAACCTGAAAACATTTTTGATAAACTGAAAAAAAATTGCGAGTAGGCAGGTCTTAGTTCGTCGATCAGCACCAGCCCAAGGTTTAAATGAAATTGTTTGCAGAGTGGCGTGTAGCCGTTGCGTGGTGATAAGCCGGAAGTGTGAGACCCGGGGTCAGGTGTCTATGATTGGTAAAGTGAAATCGGGGGGGATTTTTTTACGGACTTCGTTACACTCAAAACAGTCGTAATACAATTACGACTTATTCGAATTCACTTTCCAAAAATGAATGATGATATTGTCATCATTGAAATTCGACTTGTGAATTACGTCCTAATTCGGACTGCACCTGTTCACAATTGTCACGGAAATGAATTCGATTAAGTTCAAGTTCAAGTAAACTTTATTAATACATAAAATGGAAATTAAGACACATGGTAGAGCTCACATGAGGACACAGCATAGAAATATAACACGTACATAAAGAGCATTTGTCAAAGATACAAAATAAATTTTCTGTAAAAAGCTGACTCATGTAATGCTCTCAACCCCGCTGATGCCTTAGAATTGTGAAGCCCAATTACCCGCGGTATAAAGGAGGAAAGGTAATGGTCTGTCAAAGCATGAGGTAGACGCATTAACATGGGCTCGCAATAGCTTGTTTCGCATAGCAATAGCTACCATTTTCTGCCATTTGTATGCAATTGTAGGATTGTGTAGGCAATTTTCCCCCATATGTTAGCACTATCATATGTTCAAAGCAAGAGCGGTTGCAAAAATTGCTACACATGCAAATAAAAAATCCTTAGCACAGAGCGCTGGGCGCATACGGCCGGACCTAGGAATCAGCTGATTACGACCTAGTGAATCGCTTAGACCTTTGCCCAGTGTAAACGCCCTATTATTAAGCGATGTTTTGTAGTACTGGAAATTAGTGATTTTTGAAATGGGTGTCTTGGGACACATATGCAACCTTCATGCTGAGTTGTTTAAAAACTAATAAATATGTGTTTGGCCAAGAGGTTTTAAGCTTGAAAATTCCAGACCTTACACTGCCACGTGTGGGCTTAATTAGGACCTTTTCTTTTCAGTGCTCTCCTAATGCTAATGGGTGCAATATCCACTGTCATGTTTCAATAAATTCCTCAGACTAACAAAACTCGCATGCTAACATAAGATGAGCAAATTTCTTTTGGTAAGTGTAAGATGTTAGAGTTGGACTCTTGGCTGGCCAGAGTCACTTTTGCTCATTCCCTCTGGCTTGCTGCTTTGCAGCTCAGTTGATACTTTTAACTGGAACCTGAGAGCCTAGTTCTAGGGGCTAATATTTTTGGTGATGCTTCTCCGCGAGTGCAAGGGAGAAAGACTTCACATTTAAACATCTTGATCAAGGGGTTTCCTAGGTATTTACCGCCATAATTTCTCTTCAAACTGTATAAATATGGTTTATTGATATGAACACAAGAAATTGAAGAGAAAAATTAGGGTCACCAATGTCGTTTTTGGATAAAAACCATTTAGAAAATAACATTTTACCTGAATTAATTACATCTAGGTCTATGATTTTTTTTTTTGAAGTTTGGCATGTACCACAGCTTTTTAATAAAAACCAAAATTGGGGTCATCAAGGTCCTACAATGTATGTGAGAAATAATTTATAAAAAAAAATAAACCCCACGCGACAAAATCAAAGTGCGTTTAGAACCAGTAATGAATGCAAATATTACGCACCAAAAATCAACCTTCAAACAAAAACAATCCAAAAAAAATGTTTGAACCTGAACCCATCATAAGTTTGTAGCTGATGCCTTGTAGTATTCAATGATAGGATCAGTACTCATCAAACCTTAGATTTTTGTAGGCCCTTACGCTACGGCAGTAACTGTATTGATTTTATGAGAATTCAGCCACAATCAAATTGTCACATTTTGTACGTTATCCACCAGTGGACTATCGGCGGACCCCTCCACAAGTCCGCTAGTGGAATAATGCGCACGGGGTCCTCAAAAATCCACTAGTGGAATAATTGCAAACGGGTTTTGCGCAAAAAACTCGTCCCTATAAGGAAGCGGTGGATCTTTTTGGCACGGGGATCCTCAAATAGTCCGATAGTGGGATAATTGCGCATGGGGTGCGCAAAAAAACTCGTCCTTATAAGGAACGGTGGATCCTTTCCGTGACCGGATCATCAAATAGTCCGCCTAGTGGACTAATGCGAACGGGATCCTCAAATAGTCCGCTAGTGGGAAATAATGCGCACGGGGGCGCAAAAAAAAAACTCCTTCACTATAAGGAAACGGTGGATAATTTCCGCGCAACGGGTCCCTAAAATAGTCCACTAGTGGAATAATTACGCACGGGATGCGCTGAAAATTCCTTCTCTATAAGGAAACGTTGGATCATGTCCGCGCACAGGATCCTCAAACAGTCCACTAGTGATACTTGCACAGGGATCCTCATTTATCCGATAGTGGAATCATTGCGCACGGGATCCTCAACTAGTCCACTGTCGGATTCATCCGCCGCACGGTGGATCATTTTCCGCGCACGGGATCCCAAAATAGTCCGCTAGTGGATTATGTGCGCACTGGATCCTCAAATACGTGGCCAAATATGCGACCCAATAAGACGCTAATAATATATTGATTGTTTAATATTAAAACGGCAGGCCCTGAACACGAAGTTTGGTTCTTATATTCGGAAGACCTGGATTGAATTATGAATGTTCAGGACGACATGAATAAAATACGATCTCAATTTGACACTCAAACTGGATAGGTGGTTCCCAAATAAAATCGGAACAGCAACCTTTAAATGTTTATTTCCGAATGAAACCGCCCCTGCTAAGGTCATCAACAAGTTTTCTTATTCTTTAAATTGTTTACTCACCTAACTATAGTCACAAGTGTAAAGGAGATTTAAAAAGTTTCATTTCTCTCTTGAAATACTGAAGTTCGTGCTGCAATTTTGTTTCTGGCTAGGTTTTTTTATATAAAATATCAGTGAAGGTGTACACCTTATAGTTGCACTTAATAGCTGATGCGATCTAACTTTGAATTTCAGTGAGCCATGTATGTTAGGAAGCTGGGTTCACCTCCAAAATTTGTAATACATTTTGTTAATTTTGCCAATGTACTTATAACTATATATAATGTAATTTTGCAAAATGGGAAAGAGTTGCAATCGTTTCGTTGCAGTTTTTCATAACCCATTGATGATACACGTAAAAGTAAATTAATAAAACAAAATCATATAATCTAGATCTTGCGTTAATGTGTTGTGTGTGTGTGTGTAAAAAGAGTTAGACCTACACTTTATACGAGTTTGGCTCGAATATATTATTCGCTCATTCCACTATACGGTGTGTGTGGGGGGTCTCAACTTTATTTTGGGTAGGTATGTGACACACGGATTTCAGAAAATAAGCTGCAATTTCCCTCAATTTCCAGCTACTTTTTGAGGTGTTTCGGCGAAAATTTGGTAGAATATGGCTTTGGGCATGAAAGGTAGGATATCTGGAACTGAAATAGCCCTAAAATGGGGGTCACTGGAACTGAAAAAAGAGCCTGTAAAGAGTCCTATACACAGAGAAAACGCTGTTTAAAAAGTTTAAACAGTTGTTTGAAAGTTTAAGCAAGTTGTTTAAACTTTTAAACAACTGTTTAAACTTTTTAAACAGCGTTTTCTCTGTGTAGGCGGCACATACCCAAACTACCTCTCAATGTGAGAACCCCCTCCCCGGTTCACTATATCTTAAATGTTTGGTCCCCTTTCAGTGTCCCGCGTTCACTCTTAGAACACTGTTTAAAATGTTCAAAAGAAAGGTTGTTTAGTGCCTTTGGCTTAAAGATTTAAACGCGTTGTTCATTTTGTTGTTATAACAGGTCTTCTTAAACAAGGCTGTATGTTTAAAACAATTTTTTTAAACAACTTCCAACCTTTAACGAACAGCTGTTTACCCTGTGAATCACTTTCTTGTTAACAAATTAACAACTTGGTTAATGGAGACTATGATTTCAGAAAGACATGTGCAACTAAATGCAATGCGGCTTGAGCGGCAGTTAATCAGACCATCCACCATTATTTCCCAGCATGTTAAGCTATAGTATAAGTTCCCTAAAGGAGTCCTAAAGGGTCTCAAATTTTCGTAAATTATGTTTCCTCTAAGTCCAAACTAGTTTCAGTAATTGATCCGGTTAATTTACAAACAATTACCCGCACGTGTGCGGATGCTCCAAACGTGGACTATTTAGAGATGCCCGTGCGCGATTAATGCCGGAAATGAACCACGTGCGCGGATGTTCACAAAACGTTGGGAACTCTTCGGACTATTTGAGGATTCCCTTTCGCAATTGATCCACAGTGACTATCAGACTATTGAGGACCCTGTGCGCATTAATCACTAGGACTATTTGAGGATCCCTGATGTGTGGATGCTCCTACGTGGACTATTGAGATCCCTGCCCAAAAACCGATCCACTATTGACTATGGTAGAGGATCCCCGTGCTATACTAATCCACTAACGGATCCCGTGCGCTACTAATCCACTAGCGACTATTTGGCGCACCCGTTCGCAATTATTCCACTAGCGGACTATTTTAGGATCCGTGCGCAATTATTCCCTCTATCAGACTATTTGAGATCCCGTTCGCCGTAAAGGTACCGTTTTATTGGTACCAAGTACGGATCAGGGGAAGAAGAACAACTTTGTTGAATCTGATTTTACCGTCTCGAAATAAAGTTGAAATGAATGAAATATAGCGACTATTTGGGATCTCGTGCGCGGGAATGATCCCCCTGCGCGGATGCTCCTACAGTGGACTATTTAAGGATCCCATGCGCAAACACTCCACTAGCGGACTATTTGAGGATGCTGCGCAAAACATCCACTGGCGGACTATTTGATGATCCCGTGCGCGGAAATTACCCACGTGCGGGGATGCTCCGACAGTGGACTATTTGAGGATCCTGTGCGCAAATATTCCACTGGCGGACTATTTGAGGATCCCGTGCGCCGGAACTAATCCACGGTTTTCCCTAATAGTGAAAGGAGTTTTTTTTCGCACCCGTGCGCAATTATTCGACTAGCGGACTAGTTGAGGATCCCGTGCGCAATTAGTCCACTAGCGGACTATTTGAAATGCCCCCGTGGCTCAGAAATAATCCAACCGTTTCCTTCCTTATATGCGGAGTTTTTTTGCGGCACACCGTGCGCAATTATTCCACTGGGGGACTATTTGAGGATCCCGTACGCAATTATTCCACTAGTGGGACTAATTGAGAGCCCGTGCGCAATATTCACTCGCGGATTATTTGTGGAGGGGTCGCAGATGGTCCACTGGTGGATGCTACATAACTCAATTGTCACTACCACCATACACATAGCAAATGTTTTGTTAGTTACTTTTTTGAACAGAAAAGTGGTTGTTTATTTTCCACAGATAATTGGAAAATTGTAAATTAAATGTTGTTTTGTTATGGTGTTGGGAGCTGTTTGGTAATGCTTCCCAGATCAGACTGAGCTATAAATATTGACAGAGATCACGGTGGCATCCCACCCTTTTTAAAGGGTGCCGTTTGGAAATCCTGACAAAATCAGTTTAAAGGGTGGGGGCTGACAATTTTCCAGAGTAAAGGGTGGCCTCTGTTAAAAAGAGGGGGGCAAAATATAAAGGGTGGGGGTCAAAAACCCCACGCCTACTATGGTTCCATTAAGTGTGGGCCTCCTGTGCTAATTTTGGATATGGCCAACAAAAAATATTAAAATATGGATGTTATATTAATTGTCCTTATTATCCAGAGTACACATGTGCAATCTGTGATGGAAGTTTATGTTACTGTTTACAGGTCTCACAATATTGGCCAGTTTACGATTGATAAAGAGGGTGGGGTCCGAAATTTTCAGTATAACGGGTGCCTCGGTAAAAAGGATGGGGGTCAAATAAAAAGGGTGGCGGTCAAACCCCACTGCCTACATGGGTTCATTAAGTGTGCCTCCTGTGCTAATTGGATATGGCTCAACAAAATATTAAATTTGCTGTTCTATACTTGTCACTTATTATACAGTACACATGTGCAAATGCTGTGATGGAATTTTTATGTTCCTGTTTACAGTAATCACAAATATGCCAGTTACGATTGATAAAAAAAGGGTGGGGTCCGAATTTTCAGTATCAAGGTATGCCTCGGTAAAAAGGATGGTGGGTCAAATACAAAGGGTGGGGGTCAAACCCCACTGCCCACTATATGGCGGATGTGTGCCATAATTAAATGCAGTATTGTCAGTGGCACGAAACATACCAAGTTTGTCATCAATTTATTGAAGCAACCACTTTTGTCACGCCCCTTTCCCAGTCAATGCAGATATTCCCTACAGTCCACAACTTCACTCGGCAAGGGTATCATGGCATGTCTTAAGTCTTAAGTAGGATGACAAGCCTTTGACAATGTATGTGTGCACAAACATGGGGGATTAGAGAGCATTAAGGGTTTTAAGTAAATCACTGCAATAGGAATTTGCATAATAAAGGTATCTTCTTGACTTTTCTGTGAGAGCTGTGAAAAGTACAAGCCATTGCTAAAACTGGTTGTTTAAGTATTATGTTCAAGAAAGATGTTCTCACCCCAGATCGGGATCCACAATCAAAGAACATGGTGGTCACATCAAATCGACAATTATCTAATGGGAATGGGAAATGCGTTTTATGGATGAAGGGCTAAAGGTGCCCTCCCTCCCCATCACTAATGTGGTAAAAAGATCTTATCCACTTAAAGTGAACAGGAGGAGATTTTTTAGGAATGAACCAAATTTCAATGGATCGGTTGTAGACCACTACCGAGAACTTTTGGAAGGTTATTGGACAAAAGGTGTTTTTGTAAAATATCATTATCTTTATATCAAACATGTATCAAAAAAAATGAAAAGTAACATGAAAAAAGTAATTTCAATTGCCCATCATTTCATATTTTCTCAACAAGAATAGAAAGAAAAATAATTTATCTGAAAGCTCACAATATGTAGAAGTGAAATAAGCTATTATTATAGTTTCTAAATTCTGTATATCCGTTATTAACAGGACTTTTAAATAACAAGTCTTGAATTTTGTTTCTTTACCAATGAATAGGCAAGATGCATAAAAACATTCCACTCTAAGGGAAATGCATTCACTTCTATGTGAACTCTTGATTAATGATGCATGACATGGCATGCGTTTAAGGAGTGTGTACCAACATGACTGTAGAGGAGTTGGAGATGAGTAAAAAGGAGGTGGAATAAACATAGTGACTGTATGTTATTTAATGTAGCCACGGCTGAAAGAAATGTGCCAATGTAGCATATGGACTTGAATTGTGATACAGTGCAACCTGTGAAAGGTATCGCTCTCTCATTTTTTATTTGTGTTAATACGGAAAACATGTGTCAGAAATTAAAAAGACTTTGCAAGATGTTAACTCTGCATGCCAATGATTTCTTACTTTATGGTTGATAAGGTTAAAAAAGATAAGGTACAATATGATGCACAATTGCGAATCTCTCAGCGGCATTTGCAAATGCTATATGCAGGTTTTAAAGCCACTATCTAGTATGAATTTGCCTGAAATAATTGGTCAACCAACCCCCCAAAACAAACACACCACCACAAAAATTCCAACAAGGCTTGGCCACCTTCCTGCCTGGTCAATAAACAGAATCAAATGTCTCTTACCATCATCACCAGGATATAAGCAGTTCTCTTTTGAAAGGCATAGTCCCACACACTTTGAAGCATTCTATCGTTATCCCGGTACGTATGAGATAATCTATTTGGATCATGAGGTACTTAAAGAGCGATAGGCAGTTGCCAATATCAAATTCAATGATTAAACTGAATCAAGACGCCGCATCACATCAGTTAACTACAGAATGTTGCGATCATGATCTTGTGAGCCATTGCTAATCTACATACAAATCTCACCATTTGACTGAGACAGCTCTCCTCCAGCTTAGAAATCACATAATTGAAGCCTGGATGCTAATAAGCAAAGAGGTTCTATCTAGGATAGAGAGGCAAAACGGTACGTAATATTTAGAAATAACACCGTCTTGCATGTTTTGCCGACCACAAAGAAAAACATAGAGTACAAACCAATAGAAAGAAATGGCTGCCTCCGCTTTCTTCCACATACTGTGGGGGCCGCTTTGCATATCACTAATCGGTAGTGATACCAAAATTAAGGTATGTGTAGAGGTGGCCAGGGGAATAATAGTGTACCTGGATCATTGTTGATCAGATACTCTTTTTCTTCAATAAGCAATGCGCGCTTAGGTAAAAGATGTATTCAGTGAGGCGGTTTATTTAAATTAAAGACGAATGATGTGTCATTTCATTCGTTGTGTGGCATGGGTGGACACGAATTAACCACAATAGCACCAACATCAAAAATGATATTTTGGCGGATTGTTTGTATCGAATTGACTTATGTGTGTATACAAGCACCCAAACTAATAAATTATCGGCAATATTCAAAAAGTCAGCGCCCAGCACGGACGGACGGGTTTTGAATGGGTTTCCCCCCCTTGCTAATAAGGCTGTCTGCTTGTATTGCTTGACTAGAGTGCTGCCTTCGATATCCATTAGAACAATGATATTTTGATTAAAAGGGTTTTGTAACTAGTTTTTTGGTATAGCAGACACTATTTTGCCTGGTTTAGCTCATATCTCACTGACAGAAGTACCCGAGTGATAAGATTTTTAAATCGTGCAACGGAAGAGATTCAAATAAACTCGGTTGTCCCTAACAAAGTTTTGAAAAATTCTGATTTTGGCACTGGTGAACAGTTTTCTATGAAAAATATCCCCCTTTTAAAGGATTAAGCTGAGGACTGTTCTTTGGTACAAAAATTGTGCAATTCTAATTTTGTATAGGAGCAAAATAGAAATTGTCCATGTTTTCTATTGTAATATAAGCATATACAAATCACCTTATGTTTTCATTTTAAGTATTTCTGTAAACCATAAACAGGGAATCTATTGACATCTAAGTTTTAGAAAACATACATATCACAGAAAATATGCGTGACTTTTGTATTTTAATTCTTCGTTGCACCTTTAATCACAACTGCATCAAAGCAACATATTTGCAGCGGCTCCATTGGAGGCGCAAGGTTTATTATGTTGGCTTCATCAGGCGGTGGACATTATTAGAGATCGTGATGTTATTTTCACTCATATTGCTATGAAATACGCTTTTCTGTGAGTGTAATCCAAAGATTCCAAGTGACTGTGAGTATATGCTCTTCAAAAACTGTCAAGAGTATATCAGAAGTGACTCCTGAAACACTTATTTCCCGATGTTTTAAAATTTCGTTAACGTTGGATTTTGGTTAGTTTTCATTATTGTACTGTAGTCATGTTTTATATTAAATTTCATATTTTAAGTATTTGTTGTAAGGCAACATTGTTCTCGTAGAGCGCATATAAAAACAGCGAAAAAAAATGCAATTTTGTCACATTTCTTTCAGGACCTTGTTTGAGTTTTTAAGGATAATGACTCAGGCATGAATAGCTTTGTAAAAATTGAGGTTTCATTGGTGGGAGGAGAACGCGTTTTTACCGACATGCAACATTATGCAAAGTGTTTTTCTTTTTTCAAAGTTTCTAAAACAACTTACGAGGGTTTTTTAAATACGGAAGCATAAAAAGACACATATGGGGAGTCATGAACAAAATTACATTGTAACCAAATTCGAAGGATGTAACATAATAACACACAACTTCTAATTTATGCAAGGAGGTTTGTCTGTAATCACCAAAAAGCCATGAGATACCACTGGGCTCACGTCTGCATTTGTTGAATGTGACCAGAATAAAAATTAATTTAAACAAAATAATATAATTTTGTGATTATTTGTGTTGGGATGTGGAAAAAGGGGGAAACTTGGGGTACAAATTAGGCCAATATCAGCTATACAGTTCCGCGGTCTTTAAACCTGAAAAAGAATCACTTGCAGAATAGCTGAACTTTCAGGTGACACCAGGTGTAGTATGTGTTATTCGCAGCGGGGAAGGTCTGGATTGGCAAACTAAAGTCTATTAATATAATGTGCCTTATGTGAAAGGACCCTGTTCAATGGGTAGATAAAACAGTACTGTGTATTAATTGGTGTTACCCAACACAATAGATTAAGGGACACCTGTTTAACAAAAGTGCTGTCTTGGATGCTGTTTTAGGGACATGCCTCCCATGTGCACAACTTAAACCGAGTTTAGCTAATTGGCTTGATTTTTTATGTACTATGTTTATCATCCTTTGCTTTCAATAGGAACACATTTTGTGTAAATGACCGACGCTTAACCTCCTGCTTGGCCTGTTTTGCCGTCCCTTGCTAGCAACAGTTTTTCTCAACCCTTGTTACGTCAGGGTCGTGCGCTTTTCACAAAGCATTTTTTGGTCATACCATTGGGTGGCTTTTGTTTTGCACTATTAATCACTTAATTCTTTCACTTGGTGTTGAATGAAACCTGCACCATTGTTTTTATTTTTATTTTTTTTTTTTTGTTTATTTGGTATGAAACACATACAAAGTGTGATTCCATTTTGCAAAATCCCTTTAACGCCTGATGAAACTATGAAGCTGTAATCAATGTGCATTTTTTTTTCATTTATAAAGGTAGCTAACCATAAGACTTGGCGTAATGGCCCGGCAAAGGCATGTATCACTGATGAGTTGCTGACAAAACTATGGCTTTATCTTCAATTAAGATAAGGCCAATATAAGCAATGGATCATGCACAGCGTTATTGCTGAATAGGCAAGGGGGACCTGTCAGCCGAGTGACACCATTAATAAGCACTTCCAGGAGGTCACGGGGATTAACCAAAAACATTAGCATTACGCTAATAAGGCACACTCAGTGTCAAACCGTAAGTACACCCCACTGTGCCACAATATGAACAATATACATTAGGGGTTCACTCATGGATTTTCATGAGTAAACGCTTGGTTTGGCCCGAGGGCAGGTCGCTGACGGGCATCGCAAAACGACACCTTTTCATGGGTCACTGCTTTTCATGCCATGTTTTCCTCATCTTCACACTTAAGAAAAAACAGCACGATCAATGTATCAGATGGAATGTTCCATTACAAATGTATTTTTAACATGCCCCGTCAGAGGACACAACCTAATGTCAGTCTGGAACATGTGCCCTTATTACGGCAGGCATCATCGGATGTCAAGTCAGATGGCATATCTGTACTTCAACTGAATGTGGAAGGACTCACTAGGGCAAAGATCAACATCATTGAACACCTCACAGAAACACACAAAGTCAATGCGATCCTCCTCCAAGAGACGCACACAACTGACAGTTCCATTCTGGAAATTTGCACACACCGAGAGTGCTACCCATGGGATTGCCACCTTTGTTAGAAACACAGCTCAACGGAAACAAGTTGCAAACTCACCTGCAGACTCCATCCTGGAATGGGCAATGCCCCAAATTGTAGTTGTCCTCGTCACTAATGTCTACAAAAGCCACCTAACTCCCGGCTTCAAGCAGATTCTCTACCTACTTATGGTGCACCTTGCATCTACACTGGTGACTTCAACAGTCAGGGCATTACCTGGGGCTACAGGAATACCAACCCTGACAGAGCCACCATAGAGGACTGGGCTTCCAAATCCGGCATACAACTTTAGCACGACTCCAAGCAACCAGACAATTTCTACTCTGGAAGGTGGAACACAACTACAAATCCTGACCTTGTATTTGCAAATACGGATGCCATTTATGTTCACTGTACTGTTCTCGACCGCTTTCCAAAGTCCCAACATAGACCATCACTGATCGCTCAGGAGCGCCTTGCTAAGTCTGTACCAACAAAGCTAGTGAAAAGGTGGAACCTTCGTAAGGCCGACTGGGACCACTTTAAGAATCTGGTGGATTCAGAAGTGCCCAACCTCGAGACACCAACCTCCTCCAACCTAGACAATTCTTACACAGCACTGTGTAAACTCTTTATTAAGATAGCAAAGAAGACCATCACACATGGCGGCTGTTGCAGTCATATCCCTTCATGGGATGAGGAATGTGATACTCTTTACAATGATTTCTTGAATTCTGAACATGCATGGGAAGAAGCATCATCCAAGGCTTCAGATCTGACAAACTGCTTGGGCAGGAAATGTTTTGAGTGCTGGAAGGAGACGGTCCAGGGAATTGATCTCACTCATTTCAGCAGGAAGGCCTGAAAGATTATAAACCACCTCACTGGCAGAGTGTTTAAAGCATGAAAATGTCCAGTGTCTGCCAGCTCAATTGCTGAGCAACTCCTCACAAATGGTCGTTTCAAGGACATTGATAAGGATCACACTCGTTCTGTTAAAAAGATCACCAAACTTTGTCAAACCCCCGACGTGGATGGGTCACTTTCAACATCCTTCTCAATATATGAGCTCACCTCTGCTATCAGCCAACTAAAGAGTGGAAGACCCAGGGGTCTGATAACATACCAGTGGAGTTCCTAATGCACTGCAGCCCACAATATCTTGAATGGCTCCAGGAGTTCTACGCATGTTGCCTTACCAACCAGTCCCTACCCAAGATCTGGAGGAGGGCTACTATCATCGCACTCCCCAAACCAAACAAGCCTGTCGACAACCCTAAGAACTACCGCCCAATATCACTACGGTGTGTTTCCTTCAAACTCCTTGGAGAGGATGATCCTGGCCCAGCTGGAGCCCGTTGTCGAACCCCATTTGCCTGGCGAACAAGCAGGATTTCACCATGGCCGGAGCACTGTCCAGCAGATTATAGAACTCACAAATGATATTGAGGAAAGCTTCGGAAAGCGTTGTTAAGGCAGGCGTCATCTTGGTGGACCTTACTGCAGCATACAAAACCGTGTGGCACCAGTGCTTGACACTCAAGCTTTTCAGGACCATCCCGGATCGTCATCTTGTACAATTCATATGTAACATGCTTGCAAACCGTAGCTTTGTTCTCAAGACCAGTGATGGGCAGAGCAGTCATCTGCGTCATCTGAGGAACGGAGTATCACAAGGATTTGTACTGGCTCCTATGCTGTTCATTTTGTATACCAGCGATTTACCTCAAGCAACATCTAGACAATATGGCTGCACCAATGGTCTTGCCCTTCTTCACTCAAACAGAAGTTGGACAGAAGTAGAAAGTACACTTACTGCAGATATGGCCCTACTTGCAGCATATATCAAGACCTGGAGACTGAAGCATTAGTGAAGCCAAGACCACCGCTACTGCCTCCCATCTCAACACCAAAGAGGCTCATCGCCAGCTTCAAATCAACCTCAATGGAGCGCCTCTGCCATAATCCTATACCAACCTATCAGGGAGTGAAGCTCGATCGGCAGCTTACTTATCGGCAGCACCTCGAGTCAGTATGCGCCAAGGTATCTTCGAGGAATAACCTCCTGTGCCGGCTTGCTGGATCTTCATGGGGTGCCAGCCCAAGACTCTACACATCACCGCCCTGTCTACTGCGCTGCTGAATATGCCACCCAGCACGGTGCAACAGCTCTCACACAAAGAAGCTGGACACAGAATTTAACGAGACCATGAGAACCATTACTGGCTGTCTTCGTCCCACTCCATATGAGGTTCTACCAGTGCTTTCAGGCATTGCGCCGGCAGTGCTTCTGAGAGAACACCACATGCATAAACTGGTGAAAGGCTCTGTTGGACAACAAGCACCTGCTGCATAACACTGTCAAAGAATCACACCAGCTTGGCAGACAGAGAATGCGCTCTCGTCGACATTTCCGTGGACATGCTGCTTAACTCTCCAGCTCCCCATTCAACATCTTACAGACATGGAACATTGCCTGGCTAGATACTTCAAGACCAGACCAACTCACTATAACACCTATGACAGAACTCCCACCTGGTAGTAATCTTCCACGCAAGAAATGGGTCACCTTAAAACGGATTCACACAGGAGTCGGCCGCTTCAACAGCAATATGCACCGATGGGGGCTGTGACCATCTCCAGCCTGCAAATGTGATTCTATATGAGTGCCCTACCTTTCGCCCACCAGTTGACAGACTTCTCAAACTCCAACCAATCAACAGTGAGCTGGCTCCACCATCTACAACATACTTAGCTGCTGCCTCATATGCAAGAAGAAGATTACAAAATAGGGCTGTGCTTTGTATGTGCACAAACATACAAAAATATTTGCAAACATGTTCTGTTTTTATTCAACACATATTCCGAAAAAAAGGGTTTTTTGATTGAAAGTGAAGTATATCATGCTTCAAATATTTATTGTGAGACAGTAATAGTCTTAGTAGTCATGCTCAACAAGGGGCTCATTGTACACACACCTACCTATTTCTACATGCCTCCCCAAAAAGTGATCAGAAATCGATGATGTGTGAACCAATGATTTGCAAACCAAACTTGAGTTTGTTTGTGAAGGTTTTGCATCATACATGGTATAAATCGTTGGTTAGAAATAGTAAGTCAGATGAATTTGATTTATTTTCTACCAATACAAACTTGAGTTCATTAAACAAAAGGAATGAACTAATTAGCACTTCAATGTAAGCTCTGCAAAAAGTGTTTCCCATTGAGTTATTTATTATAGTAAACTGGAGTGGAAACTCACTCACCAACTATTGTTGGTAACCCTCCAGAAGACCGAATTTTAAGAAGGCCAAACTATAGTATCAGGGATTATCCTGTTGAACGTTGGAATTAAGAGACTTGGGGAATTACACAAAGCTACGGAAATCAGACATTTGCAGCAAATAAGCGTTGGACCGGCTGCTGACTGTAGAGCACGCGCCACATTAATTTGGTTTTTTCTAAGATCTGCTCAAGAATAATTGAAAACTCAATGATAACCGCAAACATTTGAGGCAATCCACAAGATTTATTTAAAACTCAGATAGTAGGTATAACAAGTTGACTATGTAGTGGAATTGTGATGAATATTCCAAAAGAACAAGGGATTTAGCTGATGACATCTTCCCCAGTTGACTTCATCAAAAGACCTACAGATTTTACAGTCAAAAAACCAACTTCGAATTGAATGGGTATTGTTTTTTTTCAGTATAGCCAATTGTACAAAATGACTATTAATGATTTGATATTATGCATATAAACTAATGAGAATGTAGTATTATAACCCATGTTATAATCTTATTCTAATATTGTTCTGAATTAAGCAGTACAGACATGTGAAGACAATGAATGAGCGACAAGGCATAGCAGAGTTGTTCTGTCATGCCCTAGAACCCCAGAACACATATTAATTGATCTGAGACCAACAAGGAAGCTGCTTGGTCATTTTAAGTCCTTCAAAACTGTAAGAGCAGGAGATAAGGAAGGAGGTAAGAAGGACATGACTGTGTCTGATCATTTCATGGTGTTATGCCATGATGTTGCTGCCACTTGACAAGAATTGTTAGGTTGGTACCCATGTTGGTATTTGCCGATGATAAATATTTGTAAAACAGCGATAAAGATATTTTAAATAATAAATCCGCAAGAGAAATGCTTTGCTGATATGTAGAAAGATGCAGGGATATTTGGTTAATTTATGAAGGGAAAATAGTCTTGTGTAACTTGGTCATACATTAGGTATGGAAAATAATTAGTCAACAGACATGAAAATTATTCTACTACTTGCACTATGCTGTTATGAGGGCAACAAACTGTATCATTTCTTAGCATTGTGAACGAATGGTTGTTCTGATCTAGTTCATCACTAGCTTTAGAAACATAATAACTAGAAACCACATACTACCAGTTTGAAGTGGCCCAAATCCAGCTGGACTACTCATACCAGACCTCAATTATGGGGGACATGTAAGTAAGAATGTAAACCACAGCAGGAGGACTACTACTCATACCATACCTACAATTGTGGGACATGTAGGGTAGATGTACCCCAAAAACAGGCTGGACTTATACTCATACCAGACCTGCAATTACGGGACATGTGGTATAGATGTACCCCACAACCAGGCTGGACTACTAATACCAGACCTGCAGTTGTGGGACATGTAGGATAGATGTAGGATAGATGTACCCCAAAACCAGGCTGGACTACCACTTGTACCAGACTTGCGGTATGGGACATGTAGGTAGATCATGTACCCCATACTGTACTCATACGTTTACAGTTAGATATTTATGGGTGTGATATGTATTTATTTTGAAGGCTGATGATGCATCCGAATCAATAACTAGTGATATTGAGAAGATAGCAGTAAGTGTCATAAACATATTCAATAAACTGCAAGACTAACAGTGGCTAATAATCTGTGTTTGCCATTGAGTTTGTATTATTATTTTTTTGTTACATTATTTGTTTTAATTAGTGCTAGCTGATAGTTATTGGCAAGTAGTTTTGATTTGGGGTGTTTATTCGTAAATGAGTTCAACTGGGTTGAAAATTTTAACTTTCAGATTTTAGAGGCTCTAACAAAGGTGTACATGCTTGCCCCTTTATTTAATGCTAGATTCCATGTGTGTTTGGTGTTGTAAAAAAATATGATGCAACTCTGAGCCAATTAGTTAGTTGTTCCTTATTAGAAGAGCCTGTAATGATTCACAAACACCATCCCAAAGTGTTCTCAAAAGTATATTTTTGTAAGGTTTAAAAAAACATCATTTGGAGGAAGGTGTGGTTTCCCACATATTACCACACTAACTAATAAAATTAATAGCCAAGAAACATATTTATCATTTCAATTAAGATATCAAATTGGAAGTAAATCAGTGGCGTAACGGGCCTGCCCGCTCTGAGGGGGGCAAACTTTCCAGTCTGGGAAATTTTCCCTCTCAGGGGGTCAAAAGGCCAATTTTCCGGTCAGAGGGCCCAAACAACGGGGATTTAGCATGATTTTTGCACTTTTTTTCACGGCCAAAAGTCGTCAGGGGGGGCAACCGGGCCCCCTGCCCCCCCGCATGTTACGCCACTGAAGAAAAGTGATGAATTTAAATGATTTTGTAATAAAATAACTGAACCCTCAAGTGAAATGTGTGCTATTATGCAGAAAAGGGGGCATCCTGAGCAAGTTTTGCAGGAGTTGTTTACTATTCTTCTTCTGTGTGCTAATTACGTCTCAAGATTTATTGGCTCAGATATTGAGTTGAAAATTTGTCCCATGTTTAAAGTAAATATATACCAACACTACTAGAAAATGTGACTTTAGTTACGAGGGGTGTTCGGGGGGGGGGGTACGACATTGGAAAGAGTAGGGGGTATGTTGGCCCTTAAAACCTTTTCGCGTGGTCTCTCAGCAGTTTTTCCCAATACCCCAGTTGAAGCATAATTGGTTTTAGGTCCCTTTGTTCAGAAATGTTGGCCTCAATCTGAATTTTAGCCAAATTTCAGCTCCCACGCCTGCAAATTTTTCTCCAGTTTCTCAAGGCCTGGTCCCGAATATTTAAATAAATCTAATGACCGTTATTGAACTTACACTATTTTTGCAGCGGGTTAATCCACTAACCCCTGACGATTTTGAAGTCATAATTTAATCTTTATATCATGATATTACTAAGATGTATTGAACTAGGGAGGGGTTTAAGAGATGATTTTGTAATGGACCGAGACACAGGCTACCATATAAATGCACGTCAGCTTTCCACAAATTACCGTTTGGAAATCCCCAAAGCCCAAATCGAGCAGGTCTTGTCCTACTCCCCCCCCCCCCGTGAACTGCGATGATGTGTTTTTTATATCAATAATAATTAAAACACAACGAAATGAAACAAAAGATGTCATTCTGTAACTTATTTTCAAATTTTTAATTATTACTTTCATTAGCCATCAATATTACAGTGTCAGCAATAACAATTCGAGTCAACACGATGTTTTTGGTCATCACTTTGACTTCACGAGGAGAGCAAAATGGGCGCTTTTTGATCAATGAAGCCGTGGCAAAATCCGCCTTTTCCTTCTATGCAAAACAAAATTAAATGCCTCTATTTTGTTAATTTTACATCATTGTAGATGTTTTCGGGAATTTGTGATGTAAACTTTTCATAATTTTATGAATGTAAGTCAACTGATGCTGACAAAAATCTGCCAGATTTCTTTATTTAAGAACTGAATTAAGCTTCACCTGAGGGCTTCAGAACTACTGGATAGGGGCGAATGGGGTCCTTTTGGGCCACACATAGGTAAACCATTCCCGTTCAGTATTTCTGCAAGAGATATTTTCGCACAGGACGAGAAAGTACACTTGTTTATACTTATTCATGAGATATTTGCACATCTCAGCCACGAGCCCGAGGATGATCTTGTTCTCAAGTTGGTTTCGGCAGGATTGGATCCGAGAGTGTGGAAGTGAGCCTTATCTATATACACGCCAAGTTGGAACCAATAGCTATACCGCAGATACAGATTTAGGCCCAAATTTAAACATAAATTGCCCATTTTTTAATCTAAAATTTTGACTGTTTTAGCAAATTGATCTTCGGATTGATGAAGTTTCCAATAATTATTTGAAAAATTGAAAACGTGACCCATCTCTTTACCAAATTGGCATTCTCATTACCAAAAAACTGAAATTTCTACCATTCATACTTGGGCAAAGAGTCATGTGAAGAATTGACATTGTTTGCCCCATTTGCAGTAATCATCAGACCCTATAACGTGCTATAATGATCATAACTTTGTAAATGGGGAGCATTAGTAAGGAGAAAGTTCTAGTTTGGATCTTTAGACCTGTAGAGAAACTTCTAGAACAATCCACAAGTTTAAAGAAGTCTATCTATTTGTAAACATTGCCGTGACGTCACTCTATTTACTAACCGTGGTCTAAGTTTCTTCTACGAACCTTCTGTTACCATGTCTTAGTGTAGATTCGTATCTAAGAATCTAACGGTTAACAGTGTGGATTCGTCATCTACGAAACTGTGGGGAATTTAACTCGCACATTAACATGATAACAGAAGATTCGTAGAAAATGATCTCACGATTTAGTAATAGATTTTACCATTTTTAACTAATATAAAAGGGTCAACAAAATAATAAACAAATCCTGTTGAAAATAAAGACTTGGGACACAGATTTATTAGTTATTGTTCTGAAGTTTTTTTGTTGTACTTTTATTATGTTTTGTATCACGTGTTTTTTTTTTTTTAAACTTTTGCACTCCATTGTTAACATGTTTGATTTTTAAAATTTCACTTATTTTGGTCTTATAATCTATGGTTGATCTATTTCTGCATTTCATAATTTCCTTCAACTTATTTCAGGCTGAATCTTTGTCATGTATTTTTCAAAAATGTAACACACCTTTTTGGGTTCTTTGTTTGGGCCTTAAAATATATATATATATATCTTTATCTTTAAAATTTTCTAATAGTGATTACATTTTTAAGCCTATGCTTGAATTTCAATTTACTTCAGATTAATTTACGACTGTATTTCTTAAATGCGATTTAATTCTTGTTTTCACTTTAAATGTATCATGTAAAATTCGGTTATTGTTTAGGCCTCGTGTTAATAGATGCATTTAGATTGTAATGCAGTTTTTGTTTAACATTCAATCATGATTAATATTGATTGTTTCATCATTTGTATTATCCATAAATGATTATGATTAGTGTGATGTCAAAACAAACAAATTGGTCGGGGACGGGCATATTATATTTAACACGTAGGGTTCTTCACAAGGTTTTTTAGGGGGTGCACAGGGGGTTACAATGTAGGGTTGCTTGAGGTAAGATTATCCCTATTGACTTATTCGGAGAAGTACACTAACAAAGCCCTCTAATGACATTTCATCGTTGTATGGCCAACATACAGGGTTTATCTCAGCGTCTGTTGCCCGAAAACCCTCAGCGTCCATTTTATTTGTTAATCAAAAAGGCATGTGCTACCTGGATGTTTTTATCGTTATTTGCCTTTTGGCTCATTTTTTAAACTGTCGATAAGACACTGAAAAACCTCAAAATTCAATTCCACAATCGCAATTTTTAAAATCTATGGTATCGTGAATCGAGACAATTACCCTCGGGGGGGTGGGGGGGGGGGATTTGCTTTGGGTAGGGACTGCCTCCGAGATTCTGCAAATATGACCCATCTATACCAATCTTGGTGAAAAAGCTATATCTATACCAGAGATGTAATTTTTAAGGCCAATTTAACCAAATTGCCATTTTTCTTAAAATGTCTCACGTTATTAGCAAGTTTGGCTCAGATTTAGGAAAATTTGACTCATTTTCCAACATTTTTATAACATTTGTAAAAAAAGGGACCTATTACTAACTAAAATGGCATGAAAAAAGGAGTCTTTCATATACCAGAAGGTTTAAAATGAGACCCATATTTGCGGCACTCCCCGTATGGTCATATATTTGAGTACCCTCCCCGGACAATTTTGGTCTACAATGAAACAATTTCACGCACCTTCTATAGACTGCAAATCTGGACAAGTTGTACCATTGTTGTAATTCTTGGCATACTCCGGGGGAATAGTACATTTCAAAATTAAATCTTGTCCTGTTAAACTCTCATGAAGTCGGTCCGTTAATTGTTTCCAAAGTTGTACTGATTCTGCATTAGCTTGATAATCTGCGTTTATGTGGATAAATATCGTGTGATTAATATATTTCCAGGTATTAATCCTAAATCCATTCCCTCTGGCAAGTGCATCCGAAACTTTGGTTGTAATCCTTTGCATATCCCGGTGGAATTCATCAATTATTACTATCTTGTCCCGTAATAACTTGTATCCACATGCTTGTTCACTGAATGGGTACCTGAGACTTCAAGACATGCACATTGCATATAGCAAAGACTGCCGTATTTAATACTGCATCCCAACATGTTACTGTAGTTGTTGACTCGATAAGTAGATCGATAATTAAATCTTATCATGCAATTAACAGCTTTCAACTCTTTCAGACTCTCAATGGATTAGTAAATATGCAAAATTTACGAATTGTTTTGTTACGGACATTGATTTTTACATTTGATCAATGTTTAAGTCCAGGGACACTCTCGAAAGAGAGGATTCGTAGTTACAAATTCATTCGGGCATCGCCCTCATGAATTCGTAACTACGAATCCACTCTTTCTTGAGGTTTCCCTTTAACATAGGGTGGTGTATTTTTCGAAAGTCCCTTAGCCAATATCATGCTGGCGTTGTACCAAGTCTAATTATATAAACACCCCCAAAGAGTACACACCCCACCCCGTCAAATTTTCCAAGTTTTAAACGATCAACGGATTATACATTATGGATATAAGTGGAAGCGTTGTTTATTTTTCCACGTATTTTGCACTCATTTGTGGCGATTTGCGACTAAGTCTTGTTGATGTTATGCCCACTGACTTAACCAACCCCGCTTTTAAAGTTGCAGTAAAACATATTGACAAATCATACTGTTTCCAATGGAATTCAGTGCATCTGTTTCTTCTTAGACAGGTAGATCCCAGGGCATAACTAAACAACTTTCCTACCACATATTCACTAGTATTTTTATGGTTGTATTACTATATTCTTCAAAATAAGACTTTTGGGCCACCTCTGGGATTTTTTGATTAAAAACAATAGTGTCGGCCAAATACAAATTCTTACAAATGCTAAATGGTATTTTCCGTTGAGAATCCACAAAAAAAATTTCCCATTTTAAATTTACAAACACATAAACTCTTTGCTTTTGGCAAAGTAAATTTCAAATTATCGCAAAGAAATTCAAAATGGCCACCCAAACGCTTCAAATACCATTGATGGTGCCTCAAGTTATTCTATTAGAGTCCTAGAATTTAGAAAGTATCTCGAAAATGTGTCTAGATGTGTCTAGAAAATATCTGATGGTGTATCAAGAATATTAAATTAAATACATATAATTAAAGTAGCACCCAAACAAGATTAAACTACTCACGATATATCGGTCGGTTCCTGGAGTCTAAGAAAGTGGTTTCTCGAAAAATGTCTGATAGATATATCCGATGTATCGTTTAGCTATCATCTACTTAGAGTCTAGAATAAAAAGTGTCTACAAGTGTAGCTCCTACAAGTCTAGAAGAGTTTACAAAATATCAGATAGTGTAGCAGATATTAGATCGTACATCTTAAATAGTCTAGAATTTAGAAAGTGTGTAGAAAGTGTAGTTCGTGATTCTAGAAAGTGTCTAGCAAATACTGTATCAGATATATCCTCTAACTATCATCTAATTAAAGTCCAGGAAGTTAGAAAGTATCTCGAAAATGTGTCAGAAAAATTTCCGTAGTGTATCAGATATATCCTCTAACTATCATCTAATTAAAGTAGCATCCACATATCTACACAACAATTAATCGTATTTGTTTCCTGGGAGTCGCGACGTGTCTAGAAAATATCCATAGTTATTAAGATAGATCATTAACATCATCTATTTAGCGTATAGAATTTAAAAAAAATGTATACAAAAGTTGTAGCGCCTACAGTCTAGAAGCGTCTGGAAAATATCAGATAGTGCACAGGAAATATGTCATCATTAATTAGAGTCTGGGTATTTAGAAAGTGTAGGTAAAAATGAAGTTCTTAAGAGTCGAGAAGCGTCTAGAAAATTCAGATAGGGCGTTCAGCTATATCGTCGATCATGTATAGAGTCTAGCATTAGAAAGTATCTCTAAGGAGTTTGTCTAGAAACTGTCTTATAGATATAATAATAATCAGGTTTATTTTACTCTCAAATCGTGGCAGGAGAGGCCAAAGTTGCCGGAATTACAACGTGTAATTCTGACAGAAAAAGGCACTTGGAGGCAGAGCTTAAACAAGCGCCATATTGCAACATTCCAACACACTACACACACACCGGATGGGGTATGAGTGCAAGCTTTCATGGTTCATTTGCCCATTTCAAATGGAACCATGGAAAACGTGTATTTATGTTTTAATCATATCGTTATACAAATAATCCCAAATGAGTTCCCGAATTAAACAGGCGAGGAGTGCAATGGTTTTGGGAGTGATAATAATTACATAGGGCGTTTTGATCTTAGAGGGGCTCGGTGCCCATGGCTCCAGAGCGCATAGCTCTGTAGCCATGGCGCGTATATTCAAGAGTATTATGTTTGATAGAGACTTATTTGCAGGGGAAAGTTTTGGAGTTTGAGTATGCATAGTAATTAACAGAAGCATGATTGATGTGAACTTCATATTATTTCTTAATTTAGCATGATATACTAAGATCTTTGCGAACAAAGGTTAAGGAGATGATTTTTAATGTCACTGGGACCGAGACTGCCAATAGTAAGATGCATTTAGCAGTTTCACAAATTACCATCCCAATGCCCCAATCGCGCAGATGCGTGTCCTACCTCCCTGTACAAAAACCACCTGTATAGTCTAAATCTTGATCGATTAAGCTGTGACAACAGAGATACAGAATGCTTGTAGTTTGCCGTATGTAAGTTATAAAGGTAACGAGATGATAGTTTGGTGGTCACGTGTCAGGACCAGGGCACGTGTCAGGGATCAGATATCAGTTTGCTCTTCGGGGGCGACCGATATGTATAAATTCAGACATGTGAAATCAAGGTCTTGTACAATGACCCTCTGCCCAAAGTGCTATTATTTTTTTCCAACGGGGACGCCGTTTATTTGTCTAAACAGTACAAAATTTACCTTTCCACTACTGATTCAAAAACCGACGTACGATGACGATTAATCGGTTGGTGTTTTTTCAAATGTAGGATACTACGTTCATTTGACCTGCTGAAGGGGTCCCCCGAAGGTAAATAATAAACAATCAATGGCAGTGACGTCTCAAATCTTGATTTGTTCCAAAAAAATTGGCTGTTTATTCCATAATAAAATCCTTTGTAAGATTCAACATTCTGTATAGTGTCTTTAATACTTAATATTCAATTGTCCCGAATGAATGTGAAAAAAGATGGGTCCATAAGTCTACCAAACTGAAAAAAGTGCAGCGGCTAAATACATTAACCCGTGGAGCTGACTGGAATGAGCAGACGGATGCCCGTGTTAGTTTTAGCAGGCGTACAGCCACTGCGCGCGGCTGCAGGGGTTATGCGTCCAGAAAGTGGTCCCACTGCGATTCGATACGAGGACTCTTTGCTCCAGAGGTAAGCTTGCTAACCGGTAGACCACGCCACCACAATAGATCGTATATCTCAATAAATAGTCTGATTGTCTTCTGGCTAGATTTGTTTTGGGAGAGAGAGTGTTAGACATGCTGACTGGATTACAGTGATGTTTTCTAGATGATAGTGTTGGTTATATTGCTAGAAATTTGTTGAAGCTATCGAGACTAGATTTTGGGGTGATATTTTCTAGATGATATTTGATTAAGGGTGGCGATATACAATGATAGTTTTGATAATGACCAATCCTGAGCTAATGCCTAAGAATACATTTTATACATTAGTCAAACTTCATCATCCTTTACATATTCGTCCAAGTAGTTTTACACTTACAGCCACTATTAGGATTTCTTCCAAATGAAAACAAATCGCGCCCCTATTTTTCATCAAATTCCATTTTTGCATTGTAGATTGGACTTGTTGTGTAGTAAAGACCCCTAACGTGGTTAAGCGTAAACACGCATATTTGGCAAAAAAATGATGATTATTATGCTTTGTTCTAATAAATGTCGAGATCCGACTTTTTTTATAGTCTAGAAACAGGCGCAAATGGCATTTCAAGGACGCTAAAAGGCTGACTAGAGATTTCGAAAATTTATTTTTTTTTGTGTAATAATGAAAAATAGTCAACTAGACTAAGTAGTAACCTAAAATGCACAATCCCGCAATTGAGATGCATCGGATTTTTTGTTTTGATGCAGTAAAACATTTATGTGGTAGTATTTACGTCCCATAGGATACTGTGTATAACACAAATTCCGGATCGGAATTTTATCACAAAAGTTGTGATTTTCTCTATGAAGGATTCGATTTAAGCTTGCCATTTCACACAGTGATTAGTATATGGACAAGCATTATGTCTATGCCAAAAAACCCGATTTTTTTCGGAAAGTGAGGGCGCGCCCTCCTCAGGAAAATCTCTGAGTCGGCCTTAAGCTTCCATATGCTTTAGTGTCTGTTTTTCACAAAGCACAGTTAATAGAAGGTAATTTAGAGGACAAAAAGGGCATTTTGAATTTAAAAAAAAAAAAATGATAGTGCTTTAACACACATGATTGGATACCCACGGTGTGCTACTGTATAGAGTAGGAATACATGGTGCAAAATCGTATTTTGGCATTGTCTGTGTGCACATTATGATTGGGTTTTGTTTATAGTGAATTTTATCAACATTTTGCAGGTTGTGGCTGGGGGAAGCACTGAAAGTTGCAGCTTTACCGCCTACAGTGTATGATAAAATACGGCATGAAGGCCAGACAAAATATTAGAAAGTAAGTTTGTCTGTCAAATGGTAAGGACTTAGTTCTACTTTTATTATTCTGCAGTATTATAATACCTCTGCAAAAAAAAGAACGAAAGTACATAGCACTTTCAAACATTCAATATAATCATATTGGCATTTGCAGAAAAAAAATAAGGGTAAATGTATATAAAAAGTGAAAAATAAATAAGAAGAAAAATTAAAATAAAAAATAAAAAAGTAAAAAAAAGGTAAAATAATATAAAAATAAAATTAAAAACTAATAAAAATAAAAATAATATACAAAAAACATAAAAAAATACAATTAATAAATAAAAATAAAAAAAAAAAAATGATTTATGATATATAATAATAAAAAATTCATTTAGATCACAGATACGGAGAGATGAACGTTTACAAATTTCATACTAGCTTCTATTCCAAATGTATTTAAGGATTAAAAAATAGTGATTGGTATGAGAAAGTTTTACAGTTGTCAATGTGTACATTTTCTTTAAACGACAGCTAACGCCTGTGCCATATGTGGTCAACATCAACAAATTGAAGGCATGTCATGATTGCTTCTAGAACTTCTGGCATTGGGGGGAGGCTTGTTTGTAACATAATATAATTTATTTATTTATATATTTTTGATTTATTTTACGGTATATAACAGACAGAAGAAATACAGGTTGACAATTGAGACATCTGGCATACATCAAACAAACATTAAATGGTTAAAATTAAAAAACATAAATATAGTACAAAATCCATTCAATTATTAGAAGTTAACACACTGGGAATGGTTTAGTTTCCTGTGTAGCGAACTGTTCTGCATTGAGGGAGGTTCCTCCAGTTGTTTGCACTCCTACGATTTCGGCATGTCTGCTTCTTTCAATGTGGGAAGCATCTCCGGTGACGCTCAGGATGTTTGCAGCTTATGGTCAAAACCTCGAGGTTCGGTCTCTCCTTTCAAAAGGTGCATAGCTCAAGCGTTTTTCTATGGCCTCCGCATATGATTTGTATTGGTAACCCAAGATATAATGCGACATGAACGCTTGTTGAATGAGTTCCATTGGTCACGACTGTTGCCTTGTGAGACTGCTATGCCACAAAGGACTAGCATATTCCATTACCGGGTTAATGTAGGTCTGATAAACAGACGCCAGATCACTGGCAGAGGCCTTGAAACCGCTGGTGTGTAAAGCATATATAAACGTCTAGAAGCAGCTTTTGGGATCATTTTGAGTGATTTGAGATATCCCAACAGAGATGTTCTGAAAGGTCATACCAACAATTTCATACTATCACAGAGTATGGATATCTTTACCGCTGCGCAGTAAAATGGGAATTGGCGTGTTGTTTTCAACGTACATGTGGCATAAGTGCACTTTTCTGGTTTTGCAAAATATAATTTTTCTTTACCCAAAGCACTGAGATGTCAAGATTTTTGGAGCTGGGAGTCTGTTCTGAATGAACAGCTAAACTTCAACCGGAGGTACGTCATCTTCTACTATTCCAGCGAGTTCAGTTCAGCGTCAGTGCCGAGTCATTTGCCACGCAGCGAGATATCGGACCAAAATTGGTCCCGGCGGGACACCACCCCCCCCACAAGAAGGGGAGTAGACGACTTACCCTGGACACGAACAACTTGAGAACGATTTGATAGAAAAGATACAAATGACAGGAATAATTGACTGACGCACTACATGTCCAATACGCTTTTTGATGCCAAACATTATGATTGATCCTGTCGAAGGCTTTAGTGAACTCGATAGCAACACAATGAGGAGTAATGACCTTGCTTAGCGATTCCCTAAGGATAAACTCAACAAGATCAAACCAAAGAATGTGTAGTAGAGCTGTCAGGAATGTAACGTTATGTTTCCTGTCAGTGTGGGGAGCAAAATATCACGTCCAGTCGGCCACAAAAACTTTCAAAAACTTACCAACCATTTTTAGTAAGCGTATCGGCCTCAATTTATCGAGAGTCTTGGCATTCTGGACCCTTTGCGATGGGCGTGATTGATGACATCTTCCAAATATATCAGGAAATATTTCCCCTCTGCAAACAGAATTAAAATATGAGTCAACGTTCAATTAGGTCAATAGCAAACTCCTTTCAATTTTAGATGGGCAAGTCACTTAGGGTTGTGTTGCTTAGAAGGTGTTAATTATTAAGACTCCTATGTACTTCACCTGGGCGTCAAGCGGGGAGGCAGAGTGGGACAAAAGCTGGTAGGTTTGCGTGAAGATCAAGGGGGTTGGGGGGGGGGGGGGCATTTGGTTGCATACACTGGACAAAAATGCTGGTTTTTTATTAAGCAGCAGTCACCTGGATCTTTCTGGATAAATGATCCGGTTTCAGGACGCTTGATGCTTCGCGCCAGTTAGATATTTAACGCCTGTGGCCATCTGCGATTATGAGCAGTTCTAAGCCCTGCCAATATTGTTTTATATGTTTTTCTTTCTCGTGGCATATATCAGCGTTGAATTTCAGTGCGGAGTTTCCTGTATGTTTCCAATCCCATGCCTATAGGCTTTCCCGCGTTTGCATAATGTTGCGCTTTAACGTCTCTGTTATCCATGGTTTGTCCCCCTGTCTGCGCTTATTGACTTTTCTGGGAAAGTGCCATTCATATTTTTTCTGCAACAAGGATTCAAAAAGTAGATGCCTTTTGGTTGACACCACCGCTGTATAGACTTGACCCCAGTCTCCGTGAATCCATGAACAAAACGCGTTTGCCGAGTCAGTTGATAGGATGCGCACAAAAGAATCGATTTCAGATACCAAATTTTTGACCATTTTGAAAGAAATGTGTCTTTTGCTTGAAAAACAAATGCAATTTGGAGGTGAAAGGTGAAATGTTCACAGGTATACTCAGGAAATATATGGCCTTTCAAATGGTTCGAACTCTCAACAACTGTTTTCTTTTAGGACTAGGCCCGGCTGAGAACAATGGCCATCATGGCAGCTTGCTTTTTAGAAAGCGGACTAAACTCGGAAGCACCTGTACCAGGATTTCTGTAATGTGGAATACTACAAGATACGCTCACGTCAACAGCACAACGCTATTTACATTTGTGATGGTGGCCACGGGGACCTCCTTCTACAAAAATCATATCATATTGTGTTGGACATTTCAATTGTCCCTTGAATCAACACAAAAAGGGCATTGATTATGCAGGAAAGAGACTTTAAGTCCCTTTGTTAAAAAATGGACAGCAGAATAGCAATCACAAATATCATTCAAAATTAGTGTCTAGTTTTTATTTTGAAAATTGAGCGGTAGTCGTACTAATGTACAATGAGGTGAGCAAAAGATATGTGAACAGTATGTATTAAATTGAGTGTAGAAACAATTACCCAGGACATCTTGACTGGTCAACTTGGACTAAAACTTTGCATCTAGATTACATTGAATTAAATGACTCCCCACCCTGCATAACTTGTTGTGGAGGAAGGTGTTGATAGAAAAAGCTCTAGCTAGGACCACTGACGTGTTATGATGTAATGCCATAGCACAGTGGGATTGATATGCAAGTCTTACAGTAACTAACTACTGACAATGCATGTAGACACGCCAGCGTAGAGATTTTATTTTAATTCTGAAATCATGCTTGGCTATACTTGACAAATGACATGCCATTGATCATGCTAATTCCCACAAATGTTTAACTATTGTATAGGCAATTTTTTTCTATTACTCATTCATAATTATCACTTAGCGGGCTACTTAAAAACCTGTGTGGATCATGATGAAGTTGAAGTTGTTTCATATGTATTGCAATGCAACATGGAATGTTAATGATTCATGTTGATGGGAGTTTATGGTGAGTTCTAAACATGCACAACATAATACAGCAGGATTCTCATGGCCATTTTTAATCACACAGTGAGGATTGTTAAAGTTCTTTTTCTCCATTTTTTAAGATTGTGAGATGTTACTGATAATTACTTATACATTGTGTAACACCCAATATCATGACTACTAAAGATCTCCTTAAAGATGAGAAAAAATGTTTTGCCTGGATATCAAATTAGAGAAGACGAAGTACACAGTATCAACAATTTACTTTAATATGGTCACAATTTTACTCTTCCTGGAATTTATGATTAACGGGTTAACCCAACCACACCCGGCTACGCCTGGGGTTTGAACATGGCTGAAAATGTATCGATTTGCATACTGTACTCTGAATCGATTGTACATCTTTATGATTATTATGATATTAATGATTCTAGTAAGGTTTATCACTGAACATATGACATTGCAGGACTAGTTTAAATGTAAATACTAACAAGATTTTATGTAAAATGATGCAAAAAGATTTAATTAATTTGGCTTTATATTAGAGGTGGCTATAAAGCGGGTCATAATTAGGTCATTAGTTTAGATCACTTCGAAACCAGGATACATTGATGGACTTCAATGATATTGATCCTTTTTTTTTTTGAAAGTGTGATGAAAACAGGGGGCCCATCAAAAACATCCAAAATAGGCAACATCAATTATCCAAAAATCATATTTTTGACCATGACTCAATAAGTTTGTGTTTAATTACCTTCATGTCATGGCAATAGCGAGGTTTTGGCATATTGGAATTGTTTCTGTGTTAATTTTGTGTGGGCCCCGCCAGATAGCTGGACGGAGCACGTTGCAAGTTTAGCTGGGTTGTGGTGCCGTGTTGGTTTGTGGGTGATGTGTCATAGGTGCAACAGTAACCACCATTGTTGTAGGTCAAAGGTCACATACCAAGTCAAGGTCATATAGAGGGAGGTTAGTGTGTAAGATAATTATATTGCTCACCAATGTTTCTTAATTATAAACAAAAAAATGTTTACTTTTTTTACGTTTTTTACTTTTTTCATTATTTTCACAGATTTACAATTTCTACATAATGAGTGGAAAATTAGTTTATTCACCAATAAAAGGACTGAAGTTTCTTTTATCAAATATTTTCCATCAAGGTTAAATGTGTTTCTACCATTTCAAAGATACACCATTTTATTGTTCATAAAAAAAAAGATCGATATTAAACGTTTCGCACACGGGCCAGCTGCTGTCTCGTGATCATCAAATGGCAAATGCAATTAAAAAAGAGGTTGAAGGCAATCACGCAAGAATGCATTTTCAATTTAGGTGTGTTTTTACGCTTCCACTGTGTGATAAAATCAGCATCAATGGAAAATGGTGATGAATTTCAGAATTGGGATTAAAATCTGGTTTAAACTTTGTTTGTTCACAGTACCCCGTTAATTCCCCCATTATCAAAGTCTGCTTCCAAAAACACAACCGTGGCCCAACTTATAATTGTGTGCCTGGTTGCAAAGAAAATTGTAAAAAAGTAGAGATGTACCCGTAGCAAAGTGGACTAAAACTCAGGATCACCTGTACCAGGAGTTCTGTATGTCAGTATTATGAAATTGAAATAATGATTGTATTAATATTAATGTTTACTTGACACCTTTTTAGCGGTTTGGTTATGGAATGAATTATGAGATATATTGATAAGAATTTGGTTATTACATTTTCACACAAACAAACCTGAAAATTGTATCCCTTTGCTGATATAACGAGTGACTCAAAAAAGGTGAATGTCTGTGGTGTGAATACTAATTAATTGTGGAATTGTTTTACAAATAACAATAACGGTACAACACGGTTGTCGTGCAGGGCACTGTACTTGAGAAGTAATAAATGAATAGGGACCGTGAGGTGCAATGGTCAAAGCATCAGACTCGTATCGTACAGGTTGCAGGTTCGAACCCCGCTCGGCCGTTGCCTCCACTTTAATATAAGGTCCTAGAGTAAATTCTGATGGTCTAGAAAATCAAACACAATGATTGACTTTCTAGACAGTAAAATGTTTCTTAAAATGGATATGTAATTGGCATGCCAGCTTGACGGGATGTTGTAGCTTTTGTCTATGATGTTCGAGTTTCCAAAGGGACGTGACGTCAAACAGAAACAGAAACCAGAAAGAGTATCACATTCATGGAACATAGTTGAAAAAGAATATTTGAACAGTTTTACATCATACATGTATTAACATTGAGTGTCATGATAAAGAAACATTTATCAAGTCCAATAATAAAACACTTAGGCCGAAAAACTGGGTCTGCTTGGTTGTGACGGGGAGCGTGGAGCTAGATGGTTCACTTCTACCTCAGTGTTTCGTTTTCAAGTTTGCCAAAATTACCGACAGTCTTTGATTCCCTTCCGGTTTGTTTTGGGGTCCAGTCAGGATCAAGATTTGGGGTCCGTACTTTTTAGCCTTCTATTATTTAACCGATTCTGCCGCCGATCCATATTAACAGGAAAAACACTACCCAAAATCTGCCTCTATGCTGAGCTACTGCTCTTTTTGTCAGGATGAAAAGTGTCCATGAAATAATACGATTCTTAATGAGCCGCTCAGCAAGGTCTCAGATTGGTTGTGTAGAAACAAACTCACATAATGTAAAAAAACAGAGGTTATGTTTTGTTTGTAGGCAATATCAAAGCTACACAGAAACAGGGACCAGCTTGAGGTTAATATCAAAATTCTGTATTGCAGAGGTAAACATTTTAAAATATCTTGGTGGTTTATTTGGATCCATCTGATCCTGGGTTAGCAATCATCATATTCACAACACAGTCAACAGAAAATTGGGTTTTATGATATTACAGGACAGGTATTTTTTTTAATGAAAATGTTTTTAAGGATTATCTATGATTCTCTTAGAGTTCCCAACCTTGATTATTGCGATGTCGTAGGGGAAATGCTTGTCAAAAATATACTTCTAAGTTGAACAAGCTTCAAAATAGATGCTGGGGCGGTGGTAGGACAATTCTCTGAGGGTTAATAGGAGGATTTCAAAATAAACATTTGCTCAGTTGCCTTGGGTGGGCTACCCTTACTTAATAGTACCTGCCAACAATCTTCATGTTATGAGTTACAAAAATGCATGGCGGGGCGGCCCCCAGTAGTATCTGTGCAATATTTTTGTAAAATATCTGTACTTCAAAGTACAGTACAAGAGAGTAGCACTCAGGGTAATCTCAGACCATCGAGACCCAAAACAGGTGCTGTAAAAGAACTTTAAGTACCGGGCTTGTGGCATGGAATGAGCTTCCCTCTGCTGGTAAATTCCCATTACCAAAAGTAAAAAATATGTTTAAGATCGTTCTCAAAATCCTCATTTGATCTCCATCATGGGATGAAGTTTCTTTAAATATTAGTGCAATATATTTATCTATGTCTATTCGTCATGCAAGTCAGATATGTAAGTATGACTTTTAATTTTGTAACACATTTGTGTTTTTTGTAACCTTTTTGTTAATCTGGCGGTAAGGGCTGGAGGGGGTAGTGTGCTGAGGGTGAGCGTGTGTTCGATGTGTGCATGTGGGTGTGTGTGTGAGAGGGGTGTGTTTGTGGGTGGTGGGGTTGACGTGTATGTGTGCGTGCGTATGTGTGTCGTGCCCGTGTGTGTGTGGCGTGGTTGTGTGTTTTGAGCAAGGGATTGGGTGCTTTTTTGGGTGGATGGAATGGATCTGGGTAGGTGGGTGGGTATGAAGGTGGGAATCATTTTCTTTTTTTTAGCTTATAAGATAATTTATATTTTTAGTGTTTTATGTTAGTTTTTAAGATGTGTGTTTTTATGTATAGGCCTATGGCCACTTGGGTAACATGGATAGCAATCGTGCATTGAATGGTTCTCCCCAGGTTTTGTAAATAAGAACGAATAAATAAATAAATCAAATAAGTGCATCTTGACTGGTCAACTTGACTACAAACACTTCGTATGCATATAAAAATAATTAAAACAGACTCCCCCTATGCGATAATTATGTTGTGGAAGGTGTTGATTGTATAGAGCTGCTAGATCACTGACGTTTTATGTCAATGCCATAGCACAGTGGGGATGATATGCAAGTCTACAGACGTAACATGACCATTGCATGGTAGACTGCCATGCTGGATATAGTTTCATGTTGAAACATGCTTGCTACTTTAATGGCCAATGACAAATGACATGTCATGATCATGCTAATTCCCACAAACTTGTTTCCTCTTGTATAGGCAAAAGGTTCTATTGCGAATCCATTAATTACCACTTAGCAGGCTACTTAAAAAAAACCTGTGTGATACATTAATGCATTTTGCATTATTGATGTACAATGGTAAACCTCAGTAGAATGTAGGCTTGTAATATCCATATAGATTCTTGCACAATTAAAGGGCGATCAAGAGATTCGATATTTGTTAGTAATTAAAAATAACTACTAAAACTCAAGAGAGTCACCTTAAAAGCTGAGTCCAAAGTTAGAGATGACATGGGATTTCGGTTTTACTGTAGTAAACATTACTGCATAGCATAATAGTGCCATAGGATACTGTGTATACAAAATTCCGATCTGGAATTTTTAAAAAGTTGTGATTACTATATGAAGGACCTCGATTTTGGCCGCCAAATCTTATTTCACACCTGCTTAGTATATGGACAAGCATAATGTATAGCAAAAACATGATTTGTTTGCAAATGAAGGCGCCCTCATCGGAAATATTTGAGTCAGCCTTAAAGGTTTAAAATCTTGGATTATCAGCAAGTTGATTTATAAACCAACCACACACTGCAAGCTTCGGTCTGTGACATTCAAATTTTTTTCAAATTTGAAGTCAAAAATATGTTGCAGGTTCACACAAGCACGCATTTTCACTTTCAGCGTGTTTTACGCCTTTTCACTGTGTGATACCATTCAGCATCAATGTAAAATGGAGAATTTCCTAATTGGGATAAAATCTTGTTTAAACAATGCTGTTTCACATGTACCCCGTAATTCCCCTCATTTATCAAAGCTCTGCTTCCAAAAACATCAACCTTGGCCCAAACTATAATTTTGTGTGCCTGTGATGGCAAAGAAAACTTGTAAAGTAGAGATTGTTCCCTTAGCATGCTTAGAAAAGTGAACTAAAACTCAGGATCACCTGTACCAGGATTTCTGTAATGTCAGTACTGTAGAATTGAATAATGTATTAATATTAATATTCTACTTGACATCTTTTTAGCGGTTTGGTTATGGAATAGAGTTATATAGATATATTAATATGAAATTGGTTATTACATTTACATCACAAAAACCTGAAATTGTATCACTTTGCTGATATACCGGTGACTCAAAAAAGGTTAACTTTTCTAGTATAAATTGGGGGTAAATGCTAATAAATTTTGATTTTCCAATATATATTTTCCAATGTATAACACTGTTTCAGTGCAGGGAACTGTACATGAGTAACATGAATGGAGTAACAATTTCATGGAATATTTGTTGAAAAGGGCGTTTTTTGAGCACTTACTTTCTTAGAGTAGTTTTCACTAGGGGTGAAAGGAGCTGTTCCTGCGTGCTTACTCGTTCCCCTCATTTATCAAAGCTCTGCTTCCATAATTGCATGAAAAACTTAGGGTTGGGAAAAGACAAGTATGCCTAGTACTTGATTAGGATAGCAAATTGCCGTGTATTACAGGCCTCCTTGTTTAGGGTGCAAATTTAGTATCAGATAAACTTTTGAGGTACCGGGTTTTTGTGGCATCCGTGGATGAGCCGAGGCGACTTGCTATTTGGTTTAATCCCAATTGGTCTAATTGCAATTTTGGCTAACTCAATTGTCTATACCTTTAGTTCTAATAACCTGTAGGCTAAAAACCATTTAGTCTAATAGCCATGTAGTCCTATTCATCTGGTATAAATCCCATATCGTCTCAAAATCCATATCGCTATAACCAATTTGGTCTAATGCAATTGGGCCCAATACCATCTGGTCTAAGATTCTGTCTAATATTCCATTGGTTAAGTCAGTGTGAGTCACATGGGTATAACCAAAATGGATATAGATACAGAATGGATATTAGACCAATGGATATTAGACCAAGAGGTTTGTGGTTATTAGACCAAATGGTAGTAGACAAAATGGGCAATAGGGACTAGATGGTCATTAGACCAAATGGCTATTGACATTTTGTTGTTAAATGGATGTTAGACTTAATGGTTATAGACAAATTGGTATAGAATCTATGGGTTAAGACCAATGAAGTTAGACCAATGGATTAGACCAAACGGGATTAGACCAAATGGGATTAGCCAACTGGTTAATAAAACACACGCTGATACCCCCTTCTCATAATGGTGGCCTGGGACCTCCTTTCTACAACAATCATGTGTTGGTCATCAGACGCTTCCCCTTGAATCAACTACAAAAATTGCATTATTAGCATGAAATTGAGAACCTTTATGGGAGAGAGAGAGAGGGATATTTTTAAGTCCCTTTGTTAAAAAAATGATGTCAGAATAGCAACACAAAAATATTAAAAATTTGTCTAGTTTTTATTTTGAAATTTTAAAGTGCGTAGTCTTACTACATGTACAATGATTGAGCAAAAGAATATTTGAACAGTTTTACATCAATATTGTAATGAGTGTCGTGATATAGAAACAATTATCAAGTGCATCTTGACTGGTCAACTTGACTACAAACTTCGCAAACAGTGGCGTACCGAGGCAGTCGATCCAGAGGGGAAAAATTCCCAAGTTTCCCCACCAGAGGGGGCAACATTCCTGTCGTTTTGGTCATTTGTTCCAATTAAGTCTACTTTAAACAAATGCGCCGTTCGTGCGAAAATCGCAAGTTTTACCTTAATTTTGCCTCAATTTAGGCTGAAAATTGGTCAAACTAACTGCATTTTTGTTGTTCCCTTACGCGGTCCCCCACTTTTCGAGCCAGAGGGCACTTGTCCCCCTGCCCCCCCCCGGTCGTACGACACTTTTCGCAAATGAGTGATCCACCCCCCCCCCCCCCCCATCCCCACGATAATTATGTTGTGGACGCGTTGATAGGAGCTAGCTTGCTAGACCTGACGTTTTATTTCATTGCCCATAGCACAGTGGGATTTATATGCGAGTCCTTACAGTAACTAACTACTTGAGAAAATTGCATGTAGACAAGCCACGCTGGATATTGTTATTTTACATTTTGACATCATGCTTGCTCCTCTTAAGGCCACTGACAAGACATGTCATTGATCATGCTAATTCCCACAAACTTGTTTCACTATTGTACAGGCAAATTTCCTATTACAATCCAATACTAGCACTTAGCGGGCGACTTAAAAACCTGTGTTATACCAGTGGATGAAGTGAATCTGTTTCAATATGTATTGCCATATGTCACATGGAAAGACACAAGAACTTTGGACTCTTTATACATCACACAAGCCAAACTACGAGTAACAAGAAGAGTTTTTTTAAAAAGACAACCATCTCTTAGTCGAGGATGTTGTAGTAACATTTATGTAATACTCAGAGATCATAGAAACCCTCTCTTATATGAACGAGATGATATAACACAGTAATTTTCAGGCATCACCATCCTCTCATTCATGCATCAACCTTTAATTTTGAAATACCCTGTTTGAAAGGCCCGCCTTTTTACACAGCCCTACCTTTCAAGTTGAGTGCCCCGTGATCACATAGATTCTAACATTTTAACCACAGTCCCATTGACCGAGATAACAAAATTCACTTACCGGAAACAAGTTTCAAACAATGCTTGACACTATGAGGCAATGAAAAGTATTATCAACTCCTGTGGGACGTTATCTTTCATTCACAAGTGTATTTAGAACACACCACCCTGATAGTTGTGTATATATATGATACCTCGATACACAGATCAATTCATGTCAATGCCTGTACAAGTACAACCCACTGAACTGTGCCCTTGGGTTTGATGAGCTATTGTAACTCATAGTGTGTGCTTTCTGGGCAATGTACACTAATGGTACTCTCAAACCCTGGGTCATATCATCCATTACATGTCAATAAACTGAGATTGTTATCCACCGTGATGGGTGCGCTATCATCCATCAAAAGTTGTGTTTCATAGCTGCTTAGGAAATGTAGGTAAATGAAGTTCCAGTAGCGTATACCATGTCCTAATTCTTAAAATAAACAGAGCAACTGCTACAGGAACAGCCACCAACCTGTGCATTACTTGATATTATGACAATCATTTGCTGCTACACATAATGCTAGGGTACTTGCAATGTAGTGGCTTTCATGCTATTCTGATTTTACCATTTCGATGTAAAAGGGTGCTGCCAGTGATTCACAAAGCCAAGATGTTGTTAGGCGCATGTGTGCACAGTTTAATTTACCCTCTACATGTAGTCTCTAATGCATAAAACTATTATCATTTGTCATTGGTAAGAATGTAAGCACCGAGTGTGAGGTCAGTATAAGAGTTCAATTACTACTTCGTACTTCCAAAATAACCACATTGTAGGTAAATACAGGTAATTAAATATTTGTTGCATGCATTACATATTATTTTAGTTAATTAGCATTTTGGCTCCAATTGACTATTTCCCATCGTTCAGTATGTACAGGGGACCAATAAAAACATACCCAAACTGAAAGTGATATTGTCCAGTTTTTTTTTTTTTAAATGTTGATACTGTGGATTTGTATTTATCACAAAGAATGCTATATTTAGATTTGAAAAGCCTGGTTGCCAAAACAATTGTACTTATCATTCCATCATGACATACCTATGGACAAGTCTGCAGTTGTGCAAATACCATTTTTCTGTCTTGTTCCAGGTTGGGGAGGGGGCGAACACGATCTGATCAATTTGGGCATTGGTGATTTCCATTGCACTAAGAAACATGATGCTCCTTGACAAGTCTGTTTTGCGTGATCTTTTATATTGTTCAGTGAACCATATCTTGAGAAACTTCAACCAAAATGACCATTTGTTCTGGCAAGATGCTCATTACCCTTCATAAAATAAATCCACAGATATCAAATAAAAAAGTGGAAAAATATCATTCATTTTGGGTAAAGTTTTTATGGGTCTCCTGTATTACAATGGAAGAAAGTGAACCAACAATTTTATATTGCGTCAGGAAGTAAATTTAGGAGCTACTGTACAACTAACTCAAAACACTGTCGTCCTCCCCATGAAACAGAATAAAGTATTATAACATTTTCATGATTGGGGATATGAACGTACAAACAATGCTTTCTGTTTTGAGGTATTTAATTTATCCAAACACTTTTTGACAATGTCCCTACTTTCTTTTGTCTTGAGGGGCAAGTAATACTTTATATATGTATTTCAAGCCTGTTTGTTTACATTAGACCTTAGTATATGTAATGGCAATGATAATAGTATCCATTAGTCTTGTCAAAGACCCCCCAACCATGATTGCCGGAGCGCCTGTCGAAGGTGAAGCCTTCGGCTGAGCAGAGCGAGACTTCTTTGCGCAATAGGGATTTCTGTTCAAGCATGTGTCATCAAAGTATAATGTGGCATCATATAGGGATTGTAACCTAGTAAATGACCAGTCCGTGCCAAGATTATCTTTATCTTTCAACTGCAACTGAACACTTTCTTTGAAGCATTTTGTGATCCACAAGCCCCATCCCCTGACTTACCTAAATTTAAAAATTAAAAAAAAAAAAAACTAATAATTTGAAAGTAGACCCATAATAATAACCAATTTGGGACAAAAAAGACCCATAGTTATACCAAAAAATCGACAATTCTACGGCAAAATTGACCAGAATTATTCCAAAAGTTAAACATTGTCGCTGATTTAGGGCTGCTTTTTATACAAACTCACCAAGTTTTGAAAACAAAACCAAAAATTGGGCTATAAAAAATTGGGCTATTTTACCTTTTTGCAGAAAACACACCCCATAGATACACCCTAGTTTCACGCCTAACCATCAGCACGTCTCCGTATAGGCATTGGTCACCATCCCCCTGCCCCGGGGATAATGTATGAAATTAGTATGCTACTAGTCCCACATGCCTTTAATAGGATACCAATCTATCCACGAACAAATTAGCAATTCACACTATGTATTTTCACTTTGTAATCAAAATCAAATGTATCACATGAAATTACATTTTCTAACGGAACTGATTTCAGCAATTTTAATTTTGCTACTGTTATTCACAAAAGCCTGAGGAAAGACAAGAAGGCATACCTCCTCTTCATGTGACAAATTTCCAGTAAGCTCACTGTTTTTGGCATTGCCAATGATATTTGTGACCTCACAACAATTTATTATTTGCTGTTTATTTACTCTCATATAAATATCTTTACATCATGTTGTTAATTCAATTTCACACAGTATCAAAGGCAACCCTGGACGCATAACCCCGCAGCCGCTCAATTGGCTTAACCTGCTACGACTAACACGGGATCCGTCTGCTCATTCCTTCACACGGTAAGGTACTTTGGCCGTCTGACTTTGTTTTTCAGTTGTATACTTATGGACCATCTGTTTCACTTCCTATGCGGGCCAATTACTCTTAATATTAAAGACAATATCCAAGTTGAAGCTTAAAAAGGAATTTATTATTGGAATACAGTCCAATTTTTTGGAAAAAGAAAGATTTGATGACGTCACGGCCTTGATTGGTTTATTATTTTGTCTTCGGGGGACCCCTCAGGGTACAAAAATGACGTACGTATCCCTACATTGGAAAAAAACAACCGATTATCGTCATCGTTAGTCGGTTTTTGAATCTGTAGGGAAAAGGTAAATTTTGTAACTTTTTAGACATAAGTACATGTCTTTGAAAAAATAATAGCACTTTGGGCAGAGGGTAATGTAAAGACCTTGATTTAACCTAGTCGGATTTATATATATCGCTGTCGCCCCCGAAGATCACACTGTTATCTGATACCTGACACGTGACCCTGTACCTGACACCAAACTATTCATCATCGTTACCGTTTCTACTACAATACGCAAAAGCAGCAAGCATTCTGTCTCTCTGTTGTCACAGCGTAATCAAGCAAGATGTGAGACTATAACCATTGTGGTTTTTTTTTCTGTACGGAGGGTATGACACGATCTGCTCGATTTGGGCATGGGGATTTCCAAACGGTTAATTTGTGACCCTGCTTACATGCATTTAACTATGTCATCTGCGGTCCCAGTGACATTAAAAATCATCTTTAAACCTTTGTCAAAGATCGAGTACTATCATTATAAATTAAGAAAAATATGAAGTTCCCACTCACTCATGCTCTGTTCATTACCTGTGCATAACTCCGAAACTCCAGAAACTTCCCCTGCAAAAGTAATCTCTATCAAACATAATTCCCTTTAACATACGCGCCATGGCTACAGAGCTATTCGCTCTGTTGCCATGCAGCCCGGATACCCTCTAATCTCAAAACAGCCCTATTATAATTTATTATACACCCCAAACCATTGCACTCCTGGATTTGTCTACAGGAAGTCAACTTGGACTATCTGATACAGTGGAAATTTATCTGTCGAACTGTATGGCTTTGACATACTGCATCATCTTAAAAAGAGAATTAAAATCAGTAAAGTTAAAGTGTATTGAGTAGCAGTATCAATATAGTAACAATAATGTCTTAAAAAAATACAATCATCGGCGTATGCGTTGACTGGTTGAAGACGAGGTACATGAAGAAGTCACAGTTGACCATACCTTACTGTGCATAAATATTTATTATGAGAGTGTACAAACATAAAATGCGTTGAACTTTAAGCTGTGAGTTTTGACTGTACTAAAGGTTCTTGTTTTTCCGATCGTCTTTGGGACACGCCTGATTTTACCCGGAATTAGTATCAATTTTGATGTCAAGATGAAATGCCGTATTTTTTCTCATTGTCGTCCTGAATTTTAGCTTTCCAATCCATTTCTTTCTCAAGAATACGATAAAAAAAATAGTTTTTTCTGTGTGATGCAATTATGATTAAAGGAGCATTTCGTGTGCACAGTCATTTCCTTCTAACGTGCCACAAAAAGTTGAGAAGTTTAATCTCATTGAATTGTTTGATAAGTTAGTATGTGGTCCTAAATTTTACGTGTAAATGCGATTTTAAAAAATTATATTTGGAACTTTCGTATTTTTGTGTTTTAAGCGGAGGGAAATAACAAGACATTTTCCCATGTGACAGCTGGATGCACACATTTGCTCATAACATTAACACTCACCCTCAGAATCACCTGAATTTGCAAATAGTTTTTTCCAGGGATATCTAGTGAAACAAAAAACAAAAATGAAGTTGCTCTGATCACGAATCACCTTTAATTTTTCTTATGATTTGGTAAGCCTGCTACATTTTTGTGACTATAAAGGAGTATACAATTAAACTTTGATACCATTGGAATTTATAAACATGTGGTCCGCATAGCATATAAAAATTAATTTTGTGGTTAAAGAAATCTTTAAGACAACTTAAATGCATTTATAGCTGCATTCAGGGGTGGCTCAAAACATTCTGATTAACTTCACTAATTGCATTTGCTTCAATGGTATACTGACTTTTGAGCGCCTGTGTTTTTGGAGATGAGGAACACAAAAGGCTTTGCACTCTCCATGTAAACTCGAAAGGCTAGATTATTTTAGTTCATTCTGACACAGGTAATTGGGCTACATGCCTTTTTTCCCCAGTAATTGACGCAGTCTTAAACTTTCTTCCGGTGACGCGATGGGTTGAATCTATATAAATAACATTAACTGATATAACATTAGTGTTTAAACAGCTCCTTTGTACTTGCTCATTTCGATACTTATCATATTCTTTATGAAATTGTCACGCCCAAATCCAGTCTACATAAAAAAATAGTCCCTCTTTTTCCCCCACATTTATACTCAATAATTCATTTCAATCACGCGAAAAAAAAAAATCCCAGATCACTTCTACCTCACATCTACTTCTATACTAGTTACCTACAAGTTTTGGGTCTCACAATAAATTAAAAATACCTTGAAATCTATCTACGATAACCACGAGTTTCATTCGTCAGAAAACAAATATACGCCGAATCACTGCACATGAATTAGGCTCCGCGAACGTGACACCACAATTTATGGTGGTTTCAGCACTATGTCATATAAATAAACTGCCCGGGCAAAACCCTTCATTTTTTCTCCCAACGTTGTGCAAAGCAAAATAATCCCATCTATGACCCATCTTTAACATACATTTTCTTTGCACAATGGTGCCATAATGCGATAATTTCACACAATTATTTTTCATGTATACATGATGGCATACATAAGCCTATATCCACGGCTACAGGCAAACGATAATTCTTGCCTGCAAAACAACATCATTTATAAGGCATGTATACCCCAAATCACATCCTCTCAGCTCCTTCCGCGAAACATATCTACGTACACACATAGTCCTAACAAATCAATCCACCAATCACAAGACATCACAGATCACAAATCCCTATTTTTAACATCGGCGACTTCAATTTTACTCGTGGCAGGGACTAATTACATCCGTATACACACACGCGGTGAACCCTTACTAACGGAACCTAACGCACACAGATCGGGTCGCCCTCGAGCATATTCTACCCACGATCGTATGGGACACTACAGCAGAATTACACACACTGACAGTGGTGGGTACATACGTAGGAGGCTGTCCCCAAACGAAAATAAACATCTGCGATGAAAAAAGAAAAAAAAAAATAAGCATCTGATTTGTTTCAACCCTTGGTTTTTAGCCATACTTGTAATCAGCCCCTCTTCCACAGTCTCCTGGCTTGTCCTGCCACCTCCTCAGTCAATTTTGAATTTTTCTCTCTTCCTATTTATTTGAAGCTAATTTGATTGCTCTATCAAGTTCCATCTTCATAAGCTGGCACACAGGACCATTAGTTTGACCTGTTTTTAATGTGTCTGTCTCTTTAAAAAATACAACATCAATATCATGATCATCCTGGCAAAGGTGGAATTATATGAGAACTAACTTTTTGTATGCAAGATGCTTGCAATCTACAACACCCCTTGGGTGTCCTAAAATTTGGCCGCAAAAATTGAAAAAAATTCGCGCGCGCTCTTAATGAAAATTCCCGGTAAGAGGCCACCGCATGTAGGATAATTTAAGGCAGTGCTTCAGACACAACACATGACTGAGAGCTGCCCCGGGGGCCACTTTTTCAAAGGTGTATTTATGCCTGAAAATAAAACAACCGTAAGGAGTGTAAGCTTTTTTTCCAACAGGCGATGTACCGCGTCTTGATTGGGTTCAAAACCGCAAATGTAGAAAAGGTTTGTTTTTTTTCTAAACCGAATTTTATGTACGTGTATACTCAAATTAAGCCTAGATCAAAAATATTGTAAAGCACAGCAGATATAGGTATATTAACATACAATGCATGCTTCCTTGTTGCTGTCCGCAAAACTTACAAATACTTCTTTAGTGTGAGCCAACTCAGAACAAAATCTTGTTAGGGTATATTTTTTTAGTCTTGTGGAATACTTTGTTTCGGGTTCATTGTCGAAGTCCATTCATCATCCTAACAATCCACCTTTGAATACATCCCCCCCCGAGCTGGCTCATCGATTTCGTCACGAGAGATAATCCAAGTCCTTACATACGCATCCGCTCCGCACTTGTTCCAGCGTTCTATTCCATCTATGATTCTCAGCACTGCTACTTCCAATCTACTCTAAGGGTAAATCATTATGCATTAACCTTCTTTCCACCTCTACCACCAATCAATTATGGCCGCTGTTTAAGGTCCTATTATTATGACAAACCCGAATAAATCAAACAACGGCGACACCGTTTTTACAATGATATAATTATTGAGTCAACTAACTACAGTCGTTGCAATTTGATGAGTTTTCATTGCGAGCAAATTTTTTTTTGTTCAATTATTTTTCTTAAAAATCTAGTTTCAACGCCTTTCTATGGTGAAAGGACAAAGAGGGTGCTGTAACAGAATAATAATACCTCTACCGAAGCCACTGCAATTAGAATGCAGTTGATTAAGAAACCTACTTGATATCATCTGATTTCATTGTTCAAAGGCCTTTTCATGAGCCTCTGTAGAACTAGCGGTAAACGCCTATTGGCAGCTAATGATTTCTTGATTGGTCTCAACTATTAAATCCTGAAATCTCGTCTTGAGGCCAATAGGTTATCCCTTTTTGACCTACTGAATTACTGGGATGGCTGGCTCTCTCTTTCTATACTTTGCAATTGTGGTAGGGGACAAATTATGAGTATCAAAACAACTCCTGAAGGAAAACTTGCACTTTCAGTCACAGGAGCTGATTGGGGATTGATATGACCTTTCTCCCACCAATATGAATATCGCTTGACGTCTTGCATAGTATGTTCCTGTATGCTCGATCGCCTTGTGCGCATACTTTTTGCAGTGCAATTCTGAACCTTTTTTAATTCGGATGCTCTTTGACAACTTCCATGCTAACCAATTTAGAGCGGCTTTTCGCCGATTCCGAGACAATCTTCTCTTAGAGGAAGCTTTAGTGGTATTGCAACCAGTAATTTTAGCAGAGAGCCCAACTCTGCCTTGGCCAATGTGGGGGCATGAGGATCACCACCATCTCGTTCTGAACCTTTTTCAGTAGTTTTGATCATTATGTTGTAGGGAATGCATATGCTACTAGACCCTCCCAACTTACTGAGAATGCATCGTTAATTCCTTTCATTTGCATCGTGTTCATTGGAACTGATCCGGCAGCTTTTGTTCAGTTTTCGAACATCTATGTGCAGTGTTTCCCAGATCTGGATATATGACTTTGCCTATTGCCTAGGTTAACGTCCACTCTGTATTTTTCTGCTCGAATCCTTGAATAGCCTGTCTGTTAATAGTGTCTTGGCGCATTGGGTTGTTCCGATTTGTCACTGAAAATGTTCCCCTCCGTCATCCCCATTCAGTGCTGGAACGTTTTGTGGTTACTGGCATAACGTTCTATTGAGTAATTTTGGGATGCAATTTCGCCACAGGTAAATTTGGATGGGGGCGTCATGGGCACCATGTCTATGCAGGCTGCCTCATACCACACATTGTACGATTGCCTGATTTCATCACCAGCCGTAATCGAGACATGAAACTTCAACTTTCTGTTGGTGAAGGTGGGCCCCGACCACTGACATGACCCTTTTGCAGACCCGGGCGCCGATTCTAGCCCATGGAGTGTTCACACTGGAACTCTCCCTTATTGCATCTAGAACTTGCTGGGCCGAGATGGATTGGGATGTGGAGGTTGCATCCTGTAAGTCAGTTTTGCTGCCCAAAATCCCTTGTTATGTGCCTGATAATGGACCCCCTAGTGTCTGCATTTTGAAAGCGAGGTCTTCTACTGTTTTGGTTTAAGGGTCTTAAATTTAAAATTGGTCGCAGACCCCCATTCTTTTTTGGGCACGGAAAAATCTGCTGTAGAAGCCGCTTTGGCTTTCTGAACTTGGAACTTCTTGAGCAATTTTTGTATAAATTGTCGACCTCCCTAAGACTCATTCTTGCTGATGAATCGAAGGCTGTCTCTATGTCCCCCGCATCTGTGGATGGTTTATGAACTCTAGTAATTATCCTCTTGTTAGTGTCTGTATACCCAATGGTCTGTGGTGATTTAATTCCCCAGTGTGAGCAACTCGTGAGTCCTCCCCCCTACTGGTGTTTGGATTTGGATCTAGACATAGTCAGTTTTGATGGCCTGGCAGAGGGTTTCCCTGTTTCCTTTGAAACTGAAAATGTGGTGTCTAGCCACAGCCCCTTGTTGGTATAGATGTGTTAGCATCTTTTAAAGGTAAACAGACCTTTTTGTTCCACTTGAATACATCTGAAGTTTTTGACTCCCTCCTGAACCCATTGCTTGTTTCTTTGAAGCGGGACCGGAGTTTGATTGAGAGTTAGGTGTTCTGGCCTCCATTGAATGCATGTCATACGTTTCACGCGTATTGCGGGAGAAAGTTGCGTACTTGTGCTGGTTTCAGAAAAGTCCCCCTGGACAGTATAATCCCTCCATGGTAGAGTCATGAGCTCCTTAGAGACTTTGAGTCTTTGAGGTGATTTTGGGAAGGCAACTCTCTCTCCGTGCCATACTGACCTGGCGGTTACTCTGATGGCACTATCAGCTGTAGCTTGGAGGCATCTCATTGTGACTTTTGATCATGTTAAGACATCTCGCTTGCTCATACCTATTGGTCGTCAGTATAGTATTCATAGCATTAAGCACCAGAATCCCGTGTGATGATGCCCTCACTGCTAGACGTGCTGAATCATCTTCATCTTTGTAAATGCATTTAGGCTTTATGTAGCTGTGGATCTTCTATAGGGGTATGTTTGCTCTGCTTGGTACCTCCCTCCCTTGCCCGATTTATGGGAGTCAAATTCACCTTGGCCTTAGATTCTTGTCATATTTGGACACACCCCACTAGTACAAAACTCCGACTCATGTATAACGGATCTATGATTTCAGAGGCTCGATGCCGAAACAGTACCTTTCTTTCTTCATAACTTTTTCAACAGTGTCCCACTTATCCTTAACTTCCCCCTCATGGGAGCTTAGTAATTGGACTCTTTCTCCCCATTTGAAAGGAGCTTGAACATTAGAAGTTGTTCTCCACTACCTCACTTCTAGTGGACAGTTTTCCACCAACCATAGTATTGAGGGAGTTGCTTCCAAAATTGAAACCCTTCAATATCTCCTCCCCCGATCTATCTAACCAGCACACTAATGGAATCCCTATCCCCAAATTTACTGCTGGCTTTCTTCGTCATGTGAGAGGTTTACCTCAATCCTCATCAAAACCCTCTGTCTCATTGTGACTTAATATCAATTGAAACTGGACCCAAGAAATTTTGGTTACCTGATGGGCCTGGATTAGCTGAGTCATCTGTGTTCTCTGGAATCGAACTTACCTGTCTTTGACCCATTTAACACCGTTTCAGAGTCCGCCATGTTGAAAATGTGTTAGTCTGTTAAATAATCCACGAAAATGCTAAACACAGGACAGGACTCTACAATTAGTTGGCTAATACTTCCAAACGAAATGGCACCCTAACAATTTTTGAATGATACTTCAAACATGGCCGAAGTGAAATTTTTCAAAAACTACTTGGCATATACAATCTGGATTCTCCTATATCGTACTACATTATACTTGGAGTCTTTGTAAAATGTCAACCATATCGTACATCTTTAGGTAAGTTCCAAAGGGGTCATTAAAGTGATTGTGGTATCCAAATAAAGAACAGAGACAGAAGTTTTACACCTATAGCCTTACAAGCTCTGCTACATCTGGCAAATGGGTCAATGAACCTTTTACCATATGACCCAATTCGAGAAAAATTGCCATTTTAACACCCCTTTTCAGAATCCGCCATGTTTGAAAATGTTTATAAGGTCGTTTAAATATCCCGAAAATGCTTACACAGGACAGACTTTACAATTTGGTTTGCTTTTACTTCCAAAACGAAATGTACACCATACAAATTTTATGACATTTCACATGGCCGAATTTGAAATTCCTTTTTCAAAACGCCTAATACCTATGGATCTCCTATAGTGTAATACATTTAACATTATAGAGTCTGCGTAAAATGTCAACTCAGATCTACAGCTTTAGGTATTCCAAACGGTCCATTACAGTGATTGGTGGTACCATCTGAAAACAGAGACAAGAGGGTTTTGCAGGCCCCTATAGCCTAGCCTACAGATCTGCTACAATCCTGGCAAAGGGGTCAATGACCCTTTACCATATGACAAAATCGAGAAAAATTGCCATTTAACACCATTTTTCCAGATCCGCCATTTTGAAAATGTTTTAGGGTCTGTTAATATCCACAAAATGCTAAACACAGACAATACTCACAATTAGTTTGCTAATACGTCAAAACGAAATGTACGCCATACACTTTTTAATGATACTTCAAACATGGCCGCCTTGAAATTTTTCAAAAACTGCATAATACAATAGGATCTCCTATAGCGTATACATTTAGACATATGGAGTCTGTGTAAAATGTCACTCATATCTACAGCTTTAGGTGAGTTCCAAAAGGTTCATTAAGTGATTGTGGTAGCAAATGAAAGAACAAGACAGAAGTTTTACACCTATAGCCTTACATGCTCTGCTACATCTGGCAAAGGGGTCAATGACTCTTTTACAAAGATATACCAAATGCGAGAAAATTGCCAATCTTAACACCATTTTTTTCAGATCCCCATTTTGGCACAATTTTAGGTCTTTCAAAATCTCCAGGAAAATGGCAAACACGACAAGACTCTACAATTAGGTTTCTAATCTTCCAAACGAAATTTTAACCATAACAAATTCTATGATACTTCAAATATGGCCGAATGAAATTCTTCAAAAACAACTGCATAATACAATATGATCTCCTAAGTGTAATACAGTTAAAAACATTATGGAGTCTGCTTAAAATGTCAACCCATAGTCTACACAGCTTTAGGTCGTTTCAAAGGTTCATTAAGTGATTGCGGTACCATATTAAAGAACGGAGACCCAAGTTCTGTACCTACCTATAGCCTTACAAGCTCTGCTACATCTGGCAAAGGGGTAAATGACCTTTTACAATATGACCAAATTAGAAAAATCCAGTTTAACACCATTTCAGAATCCGGCCTTTTGAAATGTTTTTGGTCGTTTAATTTTCCAGAAAAGCCAAACACAAGACACGACGTCTACATTAGTTTGCTAATACTCCAAAACGAACTGTACACCATAACAATTTTATGATCACTTCAAGCATGGCCGGATTGAAATCTTCCCCAAAAAACTGCATAATCAATTTGGATCTCCTATAGTGTAAAACATTTAACATTTATGGGAGTCCTCGTAAAATGTCAACTCATATCTACAGTTTAAGGTACGTTCAAAAGTTCTTAAGTGATTGCGGTACATATGAAGAACGCAGACAGAAGTTTGCACCTGATACCTTACAAGATCTGTTACATATGAAAATGGAATCAATACCTTTTGTAAAGATCTGCTACACACATCTTGCAAAGGGGTAAATGAACTTTTTAACAAATCTGACCAAAACCATTTGAAAAAAATAACATTTAACAAATTTCGATCCTCCATTTTGAAAATGTTTTAGGCCTTTTAAATATCCAGGAAAATGCCAAACACAAGACAAGACTCTACATTAGGTTTGCTAATACTTCCATAACCAATTTTATTTATACTGCAAACATGGCCGGAATTGAATTTCTTCAAACTGCATAATCAATGGATCTCCTATGGTTGCACACCCCAAATACACTGCCATTCAATTTAATGTACAAATGCCCTGACTAAAACGCTCAATTTTTCGCTAATGAAGCGACTCAGTTCCTAGCGACATCATTTTCTTGGAACGCTAACACCTCTGCATACCGTTTCACTCGGAAAAACACCAGGTTGAACACGGAATTTCGAGCTACTGGAGTTCGAAGACTACGAGATTTATTGTTGAGCATCCCATCAACTAGGGTGTTCTAGTTCCCAGTTCCTGTGGGAAAGGGGTCAAATAGCCTATAATAACTCAGCAAAAGGCATCACAGACTTCTGGTCTTAATAGTTTTGTTGTTGTATCTGAGAAACATAGTTTTGATGGCCCTGGCAGAGGGAATTTCCCTGTTTCCTTTCCGTTGAAACTGAAATGTGGTGTAGAGCCACAGCCCCTTGTTGGTATAGATGTGTTAGCACTCTTTAAAAGGTACAGACGTTTTTTGTCCAACGTGAATATCACTGAAGGTTTTTGTTTTGTGACTCCCCTCTCCAATTTTGATTTTGATCTCCCTCCTGAACCCATTGCTTGTTTCTTATTCTTTTTTTCTTCTTTTCTTTGCTTTGAAGCCTGACCTGCGTTAGAGAAGTTTTAAGGGCGTTCTGGCCTGACAATTGATGCATAGTCAGACTTTCAATCACGCGTATTGCGGGAGAAAGTTGCGTACTTGTGCATTGGGGTTTCAAGAAAACGCCCCTGGAACAAGTATAATTATATCCCATCCAATGGTTAGAGTTACATGAGGCTCTTAGAGACATTTGATGTCTTTGAAGTTGGTTTTTGAAGGCAAAAATCTCTCTCCGTGCCAAATGACTCACTGACCTGGCCGGTTTACTCTGATGGCACTATATCATTCCGCTTTAGCTTGGAGGCAATCTCATGGTGATTTGATCAGGTTTAAGGCATCTCGCTTTGTCTTCCTACCTAGTTTGTGATCCTCAAGTATAGTATTCATAGCATTGAGCACCAGAATCCCGTTTGTGATGCCCGTCACTGCTAACGTGCTGAATCATCGCAATCTTTGTAAATGCTTTCTTCGGCATTAATGTAAGCTGTGGATCTTCTTCTTAAGGATGGGGTTGTTTGCTCGCTTGGTACCCCTCCCCCTTTCACCCATTTATTGGGCGTCAAATTCTAGTCAACAAAATCAAACCAAAAGCCAAACCCTTGGCCTTATATTCTTGGTCAATAATTGGAAGGAACCCACCCACACTTGTCAAAATCCGACTCATGTATACTGCGATGCTTATGATTGGTCACATAAAGCGCTGAATGCCGAAACATTACCTTTCTTCTCCTTTCTTCGTTTCTCTTCTTTCTAACCTTTCTTCATAAAAGTTTTCAAAACAGTGTCGCCACTTATCCTTAACTTTTCCTTACTTAAACTAACTACTATCTTACTTGCTAACTTCACGCCTTCCAGTGGGGAGCTTAGGTCTTGGACTCTTTCCTTTCCTTCGCCTCTTCCTTTCTCTACTCTTATCCTCTTTTCCTCCCCATTTGAAAAAGGATCTTGAAACATTAGAAGTTGGTCCCACTAGCCTCAGCTTCTAGTGACGTTTCCACCCCTAGTATTGAGGAGTTGCCTTCTTCAAAATTTGCAGAAACCCTTCAATAGCTCCGATCTAATCTAACCCTACCCAGCACACTACTGGACTCCCTATCCCCAATTTAACTGTAGGCTAGGTCTTCGTCATGTGAGAAGGTTAACCATCATCCTCATCAAAACCATCTGTCCATATTGTTTACATATTCAATTGACCTAACCTGGACCCAAGAATTTTTGGTTACACCTCCCCTGATGGGCCTTGATTATCGAGTCATCTATTGTTCTCCTGTAATCGAACTTACCGGATCTTTATATATAACCCCTTTAAACAAACAAACAACAAACAAAACACAAAAATTAACAACAAAACAACAAACAAAAACAATAACACCATTTTTCAGATCCTTCAGATCCCCCGCCATTTTGAAAATGTTTTAAGGTCTTTTAAATGATCCACGAAAAATGGCTCAACACAGACAAGACATCTACCATATAGGTTTGTCAATACTTTCCCAAACGAATGTTACACCATAACATTTTTAAATGATACTTCAACAAACATGGCCGAATTGAATTTTTTCAAAAACTGCATAATACAATAATGGATCTCCTATAGCGTAATACATTTATAACATTATGGAGTCTGTTAAATGTCACTACATCATATCTACAAGCTTTAGGTAAGTTCCAAAGGGTTCATTTAAAGTGATTGTGGTACCAAATGAAAGACATAGAACAGAAGTTTTAACCTCATATAGCCTTACAGCGTGCTACAAACAATACAAATCTGCAAAAGTGGTCAATGACCTTTTACAAATATGGACCAAATTCGAGAAAAAATTGCCATTTATTACAAAACCCCATTTTCAGATCCGCCATTTTTGAATGTTTTAGGTCTTTTTAAAATATCCAGGAAAATGCTTAACACAGGACAAGACTTTACCATTTGGTTTGCCTTTAACTTCCAAAAAAACAAAAAACCGAATGTTAACACCATACACCATAAACAAATTTTATGGACATTTCAAACCTGGCCGAATTGAAAATTCTTCAAAACCGCATAATACCATATGGATCTCCTATAGTGTAATAACATTTACACATTATAGAGTCCTGCGTAAAATGTCACAACTCAGATCGACAGCTCTTAGGTAAAGTTCCAAAAGGCGGTAAGCGTTCTTTAAAGTGATTGTGTACCATATGAAAGAACAGAGCATAGGTTTTTGCACCTATAGCTTACAGGAGCTGCCACAAATAACATCTGGCAAAGGGGTCAATGACCTTTTACAATACTACCAAATTCGAGAAAATTGCCAATTTAAAACACCATTTTCAATCCGCCATTTTGAAAATTTTTAAGAAAGGTCCCTTTTTTAAAATATCCACGAATGCTAAACAACAAGGCACAAGACTCTACAAATTAGGTTGCGTAATAACGATTCCAAAACGAAATGACAACCATAACAAATTTTTTAAATGATACTTCAAACTGGCCGAATTGAAATTTTTCAAAACTGCATAAATCCATATTGATCTTCCTTATAGCGGTAATACATTTATACCTTAGGAGTCTGTGTACAATGGGTCAACTCATATCTACACGTACAAAGGAGGGGGGAAATCAAAAAGAAATAGGGTGCTAAACCCTACAGCTTTAAATGGGGGTGCGGGGGCGGGGGATTCCAAAGGTGTACCAAATGGTAGAAGGTGGGATAGTGTTGGTGGGGAAAATCTCGAACGGATAAAATAAAAAAAGAATCAGCGAAAGGAGACAGACGAGATAAGGGGAACTAGGGTGGGTAACAAAAGGAGCGAAACTACAAGTGAGACAGCACTGTCAATGGGCGGAAAACATTCGAGGTCCAGGCTACACGGGCCGGCAGAAAGATGCCAAAAGGTAGAGGAGAGCATCTAGTGAGCACTTTGGTGGCACGGCGTTGGAATTATCAAGAGACTTAGCACTCCTTAATCTTTTAGACTGCACATATACGCAGGACTGCCAAATTCTCTTCTCACATACCAGAACAAGAAAACGCAGCCATAGTGTGAGGCGCTCAATCAATATAACAAGAAACGAAGTGTCACGGGACAAAACCGCAAAAGACGAACAGTTGATAATGTCACGACTCCCTCCGCTCCTTTTGCCTCGCTGAGACACCAAATGATCATTAGTGAGATTATCGGCTACCTATACATTTTGGAATCCTTAGTGACATTCCACAGCACGAGAGCAAACAGTGGCATATCATTTTTTCAACATGATTTGAGCTTTGTGTCAAAAGCAGTATCACGTAACCCCTGTTGCTAACCCGGACCAATTTCAACTTCAGTCGGACACGCCAAGTGATGTGAACAAGTTAGCACTACCTCAACATATACTTGAGTAAGTACTACACATCTACCTAGCTGTTGCTGTGATGTTCCAAATTACGCACTACCATAAGGTGTTCCAAAACCTCTTTGCTTCAGTCTGAGGGGTAAGTATTTGACAATTTATTAGTTTTTTACTTGTACATTATTTTATTGCTGGTTAACAAAAACCGAACCAGCAGGGGGGAAAGGACCCTCCCAGCGGGCCCTCTCGGGGGCCGCCGACCCCCTGAGCAGCCTCCGACGCTATGTCTCGCCCTAGGCCGTCTCTCGTACTGCACTGGCTCGCCCTCGGCCCTCCCGAAAGCCCGGCTACGTCTCGCTACCCTTCCTGCGGCTCCTCATCACTGTGGACCTAATGTGGTATCCCAGATAACGAGGGTCCGGCGCTCTCCAACTTCTCATTGCTATCTACTTCAAATATGGCCGAATTGAAATTCTTCCTTTCAAAAACTGCATAATACACTTATGATCTCCTATAGTGTCATACATTTAAAAACATTATGGAGTCTGCATAAAATGTCCACTCATATCTAAAACAGCTTTAGGTAAGTTTCATCAAAAGGTTCAATTAAGTGATTAGCGGTACCATAGAAAGAACGGGGCGACAGAAGTTCTGTACCTATAGCCTTTACAATATTCTGCCCTACAAAAAATACCAAAATACAGCTACAAGACCGCAAATCTGGCAAAGGGGTAAATGACCTTTTACAAAATGAACCCAAATTAGAGACAAAAACTACCAATTTAACAAAACACCCATGTCAGATTCCGCGCCTTTTTGACAATGTTTTAGGGGTCTTTTAAAATTTCCAGGAAATTCCAAAACACAAGACAAGACCTCTACCAGTAGGGTTTGCTAAGTACTTCCAAACCGAAATGTACACATAAACAACTTTTAATGATACTTTCAAACATGGGCCGGATTGAAATTCTTCAAAACCTGCATAATACCATATGGATCTCCTAGAGTGTAATACATTTAAACATTAGGGAGTCTCGCGTAAAATGTCACTCATATCTTCTAACACCAGATTTAGGTAAGTTCCAAAAAGTTCATTAAAGTGATTGCGGTACATAGAAAGAACGCAGGAGGGTGAGAAAGACTATAATTTTTGCACCGTGCTTACAAGATCGGTTTTGTAACATTTGAAAGGATCAAATGACCTTTTGGTAAATATCGCTTCCATCTTGCAAATGGGTAAATGACCTTTTACAATTTATGACCACATTTGAAAAAAATAACATTAACAAAATTTTCATATCCGCGCCCATTTTGAAAAAGGTTTTCGTTAAGGAAAGCGCCCTTCCTTTCACCGTCCCCCGCGCCTATCGAGGCCTTTTAAATCTCCGGCCCAATGCCCACCACCACGACAACACAAGACTGCATCTCAATTATGCTTTGTCTAATAACTTCCATAAATACGCAAATTTTATGATACTTTTACTTCAAACATGGCCGGATTGAAATTCTTCAAACAACTGCATAATACAACAATGATCTCCTATAGGGTTGCACACCACCAAATACACGGCCCTTTCATTTATGTACAAAATAACTTGCCCTGACTACAACGTCCCATTTTTTTTTTTCCGCTAACTGAAGCGAACTACTCAGTTCCCTAGCACAGCATTTTTTCTTCTGCCTTCTTGTTCCTTCTTTTTTCCTTTCTTGGAACTCTACACCTCTGCATAACCTTTCACTCAGAAAACACTATGTTGACCACGGAAATTCGATATCGAGGTATACTGGAGTTCGAATACTACGAATGATTTGTAGCTCCTATCACACGAGGGTTGCTAGTTCAAAGATTCCTGTGGGAAAGGGGTTACAAATAAGCACTATATAAATAATAAGTACTCAGGCAGAAAGCATCAACAGACCTTCTGGTTCTTCATATTTTTGTTGGTTTTTATCTTAGAAATTATTTCCATCCTTTTCCACACAAAAAATCCCAAAAAAGTTGTAGAAGTTTTTGCACCTATGGAGCCTTACAAATCTGCTACAAAATCTTGTACAAAAAGGGCAATGACCTTTTCAAATATTACCAATTTTGAGAAAAATAAGCCAATTAAAACATCATTTTCAGATCCCGCCATTTTGAAAAATGTTTTATAGGTCTTGTAATATCCAGGAAAAATTGCCAACACAATGACAAGGAATTAACAATATGATTGCTAATATTTCCAACACGAATGTAACAAACCGTAACCAAATTTGTATGACATTTCATCCAACATGGCCAATTGAAATTCTTCAAAACCTGGAATGCAAAATACAATATATGGGTATCTCCTATAAAAAACGGTATGTAATGCATTTACACATTATGGAGGCTGCGTAAAATTTCAAACTCATTTATAACATATAAACAGCTTAGGTAGGTTCCAAACATTACCAAAGGAGGTGACCACAAAAACAAAGTCTAGGCACAAAAAAAATACTCCTCAGATTCCTTTTGGTAAAACACTATTATTTTAAAAATAATAAAAATGTTTTGTTTTTTGTTTTGTTTTTTTACATTGTTTTTGGCTATGCGAATGTTTTTTTTTTTTCATTCACCGAATGAAATTTTCCGTAATCTGAAGGGTAAGCACCGGCAAGTGGAATCGTGAAAAATAAATTTTCCCTCTCGTTATTTGTCTCCCTTCTATTCTGAGTCTATACCAGCTTTACTTAATCTTACGAAGAAGTTTTATATTTTGAAGAACAATGACTATGTAAAATATTTGTCCTTATATTTTTTTAAACCGCCCCTTATTAACCCCGCCCCCATAACACACCGCCCCCCCCCCCCCCCCCAATTTCTTCGTTAATGAAATCTTTAAAAAAACTAACTAAATGTAGTAAAAAGTAAATCACCAGATCTAAGGCATGTGGGAACTGAGAGCCGTTGTTTTTTTTTTTGGGGGGGGGGGGGAATCAAGCACTAACTGTACAAAATTGTTTGAAGAGAAACATACAAAAACCCATACAATCAACTCACCAAGATTTGAAAGACCATTTCTAGGTCTATGCGTGCTCAGTGAGCATAGTTTTTCTCTTTGTGTTCGCAGGGCTGAAGACAGTAAACCGCAAGAACTTCGGATAATAAGGTCCCTGCTCAGCCTGGAAATATAGATGGCGCAAACAGCTTAGTGCATACCTGAGGCTGTACTTATGATGTATCATAGGGCCTACTGCAACACATGGCAGACAACTCAAATGCCATTCACCAAAAGCATTACTTTTAACTACTTGTCAAAAACTTATTTGTACAGTGCTTCAAGCACAAGAATGCCTTATTTTCAAACGGTTGATAACAACCTTCAGTGCCTGTTATATTAAATCATGAGCCTAAAGTGCACCAATGATTATGATGGAGACTACTGTCAGTTCAAATCTTTGTCTGCAAGCCAATCAATTATTTTGTGAATTACTTCTCTAAATCTAAATTTACTCTACTTACCTCAGAAAACTTGTGGATTATCGTTGACACAACCATGTTTTATTGTGGACATGAATGCACAAATCGAGCCACTTTTATAATGATTTTTAATAATTTAGCTGCTGTCTACTGAAGACAGCACCTATATGCAAGGATATAGCTATACTGGTTGGCCATGACCAGCACTTGCTCCCACCGACCGGCAGAGGTGGTCATTTGGGAGGTTGCCAATGGCACTTTGTCTTCAGGGAAATGGGGAACCAATTAACCACATAACTTGGCAAATAAAACTCATAAGTTTGTGCATATGTGTAATAATTTTAAGATTTCAACCCTCACTTGGAGTAGCCTAGCTATAACCCGTCCTATTATGATAACATTGATTTTGTCCATTGTTCCTCCTCCAGCATCAAATGCCTAGTTTATTCAACATTTGTATTCAAAGTTATAACAGAAACACATATGGTCATTTGAAGAGAGGGAGTCAAATAAAAATGCAAAAATTAAATAACTAAATCACACACCCCCAAGATTTTCCAAAATACATATAAATAAAAATTGTTTCGGTTGCAAATGGCAAGTCAACATTTTTTTTTTAATCTTTGAAGAATCCTATATAAGTGATCCTTAAAGGTCCATGGCCTGATCGCTGATAGCCCCCTCGTCCCATAAGCCCTCAGATTTTAAACCGGAAGTGGTCACTTTTGGTATCATAAGAAAGCTGGCTATTTTTCTCATTTACCTAGTAAATATCTTAGAGCCAAAGGATTTTGGTTTGGGGAAGTTTATGAGCAAAAAATTTGCCCCATTTTGGTCGACCATATTAATTTTAACAACACAGTACTCTAATGGGGCTTATAAAATCCCGTTCTTCAGCTCTCGCATCACAACCGGTTTTTGAAGATATTGGTTGCAAAAACCTTACCGATGGGGTTTTTGGGTGGACGCCATCTGTCCACGATGAAAACTTCATCTCCTTAAACGGACCTCCCCTTTATAATGGATTAGACTATGGGGTCAAATATTTTGTTTACATACAATGTACTTTACAAAAAAGATCAGCAATCTTTTTATCCATTTTTGATCAAGAACATAGACAATACAAGAAAGACGTCTTTGAAAAAACTTTCGTTGTATTTTGGAAGTTTTTGAAGAGGGATATGCATACAATTTTTATAAATGACAATTAATTCTTCATCTTCATTATCCTAGAAATTGATATCATATCTATTCTTATGTAGCAGATTTTTTTTTCATATGACAGCATTGAAAAAGTACTAGTGATAAGGTACATTGAATCACCCACCGTGTTGTATGTAGAATGTCATTATTTGCTTAATAAAAAACCTGCTTCTACCACCTGTGTAACAATCCAAACTTCAAATCCCAACAAATCAACATACAATCCTCTTTTTTTTTTTTTTTTTTTTTTTTTTTTTTTTTTTTTGCAAATTTCCCAATTTCCTTCACCATATTTCCAATGATTTTTGAAACTGTTGTAACTTATGTGCTATTGTAACCTAAAAATATACTACAAGTCTAAGAGAGGTATCCCAACTAGAGCAGGCAAAATTTAGAAGTGTTTATTGCCAAATATGCCACAAAGTCAAGGAGCCATTCCAAAATATATATCGTTTAGGAAAACAGGTTTTTGCGCAAAAATTAATGAGTTAAAAAAAACATGCAAATGAGCTCAGTTTGAACTGATTTGGCCCCCCCCCCCTTGGTTTGGCCCGCCCCCCCCCCCTGATGTTTCGTCCCTCCTATAATTTTACCTGGCGGGGCCGCCCTGCGCCCACACACATACCTGTCGTATTTTTACAAAACATGTTTTTCCGAGAAAATCAACATTTTCCATGTCTAAAATAACGGTAAAAGCAAAGCCATAAAAGAACATCTGCTATGCTGTTTTGAAGAAAACATTTCAAGCAACAACCTAAATCCAATTGTGACAAATCACAATATGTATATTTCAAATACACTTCCGTAATAACAAAACAAACAAACCGTTGTTTTTCAATGTACTAAAGAATAGATCACTATGTGAAAGCTTGTTTACGAATGGAAATCGGTCAAAAAAGGCCATTTATGTGAAATCGTTTAATTTGGGATCAGCAAAAAATACACGGCTATATCAAACACAACATGTAAATGAATGGCATTTTTAAAATATGAACAATATTTTTTTTTTTTTTAATTTTTTAGGTTTTTTCTTTTTTTAAATTATAAACTAAATTATATATTAGATTTCAAATTAACTGAGACTCCATACATAAAATCCATAGGGATGATGGTCCAATCCCTGGCCAGTGAAACTCGCCTTTGTTTTGCCATCACACAACATATTGTGTCCATGGTACAAAGTTACTACTTTATTAACCGAATCGCTTTACGGGAAACTTTGCAATTCAGTTCTAACAATGTTCTGTTAATATTGAGACTTGGTCAAACACGCTTTGTGCTAACTCTTATAGCAGGTTATGGGTGGCCCACTTCTTATGGAACATAAAAACTTATTTGTGTTCTGTGTGCATTGATTATAAAAATGCATTATGTCATTCCAGTTACTGTGGATAAAGAATGATATTTGTAGTGTCAAAGATACTTAATGTTCCAATAAACATAAATTGAAATATTTGTGGGGTTTTTTCAATTCATCCTTTATTTACTGAGCTACAATTACTATACATTTAGTCCATAAGCTGTGCCATCATCAGATTTTTTTCTGTTCGTTGCACCCCATTAAGTGATTAACTAATTTTTACCCCATATATCAGCTGAGAGGGATGTCCCCCTGATAGTATTATGTATGTTTCCTCCGCCCCGAAAAGCTGCACGTTAGCGATGTCCTGCTCATTTTCAAAATGCCGCCATTGTGGTTTATGTAAAACCGCCATTATATTTCATTACTGATAGAAATTTTTTATCCACGACTACACGAAAACCACGTTTTTAACTGCTTGAAGGGGGCTTAAAAAACATCTAGGGAGGCTCAAGGAGGCATATTTTGCTAAATGAAACTTAAAAACTTAAAAATGGCAAATTGTTAAAATAAAGAACCCTGGGTAATATTTGTTTGGGAGGCTCCAAAAAAATTTTTAATGGCATTTATATTTACGGTACAGGCTTTATTTTTAAAGAATGGTTGTGATTATAATTCGCTCTAGGGTACGTAAATTAGGAAAAAAAGCAGCCCTAACCCATCTTTTTGAACGTTAATTAAATAACACTTTCTAATAATGACCCTAAATCATTTCCAAGATGTAAAAAAATATTAAAGTGGGTAAGTGGGGGTATTGACTTGTCCTAGAGAGTGCCCTTACTATAGCTGGTTACACTTTGGGCCATATACCGTTTGTTTAAATTACCCACCCCAGGAAGACCCAGCTCATATCACTGAACAATCAAATCATAATACTGGGTCGTGGACTGTATTTTAAGGCTACTCATTGACGGGTCATAAAGTGTTTCTTGCCTCAGTAAAAAAGAAAAAAATAATGCTTACGAAGTGAATCAAATTATCTGGTGAAAAGAAAAATTTAAATATGGTGAACTAAGATTTTCTTTCTCTTCTTTCGATCACTCAGTGCTACTTTGTTTCTTGCTTCTGACTTGTATCACAGGCTCCTTCTCTCTCTCATCCTAACTACTTACTACTCTACTACTCTCTCTACTGCCTAGATTATCAGTTTCCTCCTTCCTTTCCTTCCGAGCGTCAATAGTGTTGAGTGGTCTGCACTATTCAAAGTAGGCTAGAGAAAAAATTGCGAAAATGTTTTATCAATTTTTCGCGTTATGGTTACTTATTAATGTCGAAAAAAGATGCGCAGGGGTGTTTTTCCTCTTCTTCTTGATTTATTTCCCCCGGAGGTGGTATAGGAAACCGGCCCCCATCATGATTTTATATATCATGTTCGCAATATACCAATGTCAATTAATTTCTCTTTTTTGGTGCTCTCTCAAACATTAATCGCATTCTATCCCCATCATTGGCAATGTTAGTACCTTTAACAAAACATGCCTCCTACCGGCGGGCCATCTTGGACACTTAAATGTTTTAAGCCCACTTCATGAAGTAGAACTTTATTTCGTTTCAGTCCTTGTAATTTCCTACTATAATGAAAATTATAGTGATTATAGGGAGTGAAAGAAGCTCACTGCAGCAGCTGCAGACAAACATGGGCTCCCTCAAAACTGCTCTCAGATAAATTAATGAAATGCTTGGAAGAGCACTTCAGCAAACATCTCAACCTGAATTCCCAGAGATGAAGAAGTACTTCACTCCATACCAGAACCTGCAATTCTAACTCCAGCATAACCTTTCTCCATAACAGAAGTAGAAGAGGCCAGTAAGAAACACTGAAAAAAATAACAAGCATTTGGATGGGATAACATCTCTGCTGAAACCCTGAGAAAGTCAGGTGGCCCAGCTATAGCAGCTACTGTTGAATATCAACTTGCCTTGGTATGAAGGGGAAATTTCCAGAGAACTGGAGCAAGGGACTGATAACCCAGTTCAAGAAAGGTGAGGAACTAGATCCCGCCAACTATATAGCAATTACTTTACTGTCCATACCCAGGGAAAGTAATCTGTAGAATGATCCTGAAGCCGGATCCAGGACACCATCTCTGACTACATTGGAGAGGAACAATTTGGATTTAGAAGCTCAAGACGTACTACTGATGCTGTATTCATTTTTCGACAAGTTTCTATAGAAAGCCAAAGAAAGACGCATTCCTATACAACTTGAACTTTTGAAGATTTTAAAGCAGCATTTTGATACCATTTGGAGATGCAACTCTTGAAATGCTAAGATCATTGGAGTAGACAGCAACTGGTATACCCTAGATTGAAAAGATGGTATGAGCATACCATATGCTCAGTAGTGGTGAAATGGAAAACTCACTGACCGGTTCGAAGTCTTATTTGGTGTGAGACAGGGGTGCCTTCTATCTCCATGGCCTCTTCAATCTCTTCTCTTCTTAGAATTTGTTATGAGAGGAGTTCAAAACCTAGTCTCCGGAATCCAAATGAGGGAAGGATGAAAATCAACACTTCGTTAATGCGAGGGACACACACCCTGCTGGAAATGGTCTTTGAAAAGTTACGCTATCCACAGAAGAACTGAAAAAGGCCTGTGCCAAATGGGGAATGGATAACCCTCTAATGCAAGATTCATTTCCGATCCCAAAGGACATCACCCTTAAACCGACACCGTTTTG